>PVKS010012266.1:0-54240 GCA_004027875.1 Aplodontia rufa
GCATGAGGACCCGAGTTCAAACCCCAGCACCACGTACACAACTAAGTGTTGGAGCAACTAAAGCCATGTGAAAAACTAAATAAAGTTATTTCTCTCTTTCTCTGTCTCTCTCACTGTCCCTCTCTCTTTACTTAAAAAAAAAATGGATTAAACTGTGACAAAAAAAGAGTTAAGACAAAACTATACTGATGTACCTGTAACAGAAGATGACACAAAATACTCTTGGACTTTTACATAATTGTACTTTGTTATATACAAATAACAGGGTTTTTTTGTTTTTTTTTTTTGGTACCAGGGATTGAACCCAAGAATGCTTAACCACAAAAACTACATCTGCAGCACTTTTTATTTTTTAATTTTGAAACAGGGTCTTAGTAAGGTGCTTAGGGCCTTGCTAAGTTGCTGAGGCTGGCTTTGAACTTGTGATCCTCCTGCCTCAACCTCTTGAACCACTAGATTATAGGCATGTGCTACCACACCTGATTCAAAGATCTAAATTCCTTTTTATTATAACTATTGTTTCAGCATTGTCTTACATAATGATGAGAATAGTTGATTCATATTCATATTGACAGAGTTTCTTAAACCGGTCCTTGTACAGGATCTCTCCCCCTTCCCTCACTCCTTGATCTCATGACTCCTCTGTAATTGTCCCAAGTTACAGAAATAAATGACCATATACACGTTATTTAAACATTGAAATTACTACATTTATACACCTGCTTGGGTGCACTTGGGGTTCTCATGGGAGTCAAGTGTACTCTACAGTATTAAATATTCCCCCTTTTCTTCCCTCTCCTCCCTCCCTTTCTCATCCCCTCCTCCTCCATAGCTATAGTCCCCACAGCTCATGTGATACTTCATATTTGGTGGGTCTATTAAATAAACTTGAATAATTTTCATCCTGTCTTAGGTTTTATTCTAGCTTCCACCTATGAGAGAAAACATTCAACCCTTACGTCTCTGGGTTTGGCTTGTTTCACTCAGCGTGCATTTTTCCATTTCCATCTATTTACCTGCAAAAGCCATGACATCATTCTGATAGCTGAGTAAAATGTGTGTGTGTGTGTATGTATGTGTGTGTGTGTGTGTGTAGTTTATGGACCATTCATCCAGTGAAGGGCATCTAAGTTGTTTCCATAATTTCACTATTATAAATTGAGCTGCTATAAACATTGGTGTAGCTTTATCTCTATACTAAGCCAATTCTAGCTCTTCTGGGAAAATACCAAGGAGTGAGATAGCTGGGTAGAACAGTAGTTCCATCCCTAATTGTTTGAGGAGTCTCCACACTGCTTTCCAGAGTGGTGGTACCAGTTTGCAATCCTACCAACAGTATGTTAGTGTTTGTTTCTCCCCAGAACCCCTTCAGCATTTGTTATCATTCATATTCATCATTTTTGCCATTGACTAGAGTGAGGTGGAATCTCAGTGCAGTTTTGATTTGTATTTCTGTGATTAATAGTGATATAGCACACTTTCCCATATATCTCAAAGATCTAAATTCTTTTTCTATTTATTTTTTTGCAAAGAGAGAGGGACAGTGAGACAGAGCGAAAGAGAGAATCAATTTGATTTAGCATTTCATGTGTCTTTTATTGCTCTAACACTTCATTGTGTTTGTGGTGTTGAGGTTCAAATCTGGGTCCTTGTGCATGTCAGGCAAGCGCCATAACTGCTGAGCCACACGCCAGCCCCCAAAATCTAAATTCTTAATGCTTAATTTTATTTAAGTTCCTATAGTAAATTCAGATGTCAGATTTGGTTCATGGCGGGAATTTTACAAAGAAAATTCTGTCTGAACACAAGTTATTTAAAAGAAACATAAATGAATGAAGAAATATAAAAATCAAGTGCCTGGCTTCAAACATTAGTTTGGCAGAAATTTCCCCCAGCTCTAAATAGAGACTGCTAAACTTGTAGTGACATGTCACTTGGTTGAGGGGTAAACAAAAATCTAGAATTAGTCAAATCACGAAATGGCAACCCAAACTTGAGCAGACATAATCAGCTTGAATGAGAACCCCAGGGGCAACAGAAGAGCACTGCTGATTCCAGAAGTATTGGATCTTGTTGTGCATTTGTTCGTAAGTTCCTTTTTAACACTTACACAAGAACAATAATGTCAAATTAAAACTCCTTTAAATTTCAGTAAATGTAATATAAAAACTAAGCAGTAATGTATTGGAATTGTTCTGAATCTCAGTTGTGATGGTGATATTACTATGTATGCTTGTCAAAACTTGCCAGAACTACATATTAAATTAGGTAATTTACCATAATTATGCATTTATGAGATTTTTAAAATATTGTATCAGTTCAATTGGCTGTGTTTCTTTTTGTTGTATATAAAATAGTAACTTAACTATCTGATGGCATCCTAGACTTGATGGAATAAGGTATTTCTAAAGATTTGACTTTAGAGAGCTAAAATTCTATTAGATGTGACCAGTGTTGTATGTTGGGTTTGATCTCCCATAACTAAATGTAAACATTTGCACCAATTTCTCACAATTTTCTTGGTTCTAAAACTATTGACTTTTAAAAAGGTATTCTGGGGGCTGGAGTGGTGGCTCAGCGGTTACAGCGCTTGCCTGACATGCGTAAGGACGCAGGTTCGAACCCCAGCACCACATAACAGTGAAGTATCAGAGCAACGAAAGCCACATGAAAAACTAAATAAAATTGATTTGCTCTCTCTCTCTCTCTCTCTCTCTCTGTCCCTCTCTTAAAAAAAGATATTCTGACTCCTAGAAAACATCAGTTACACGTCTTAAAATTTCCTATCTAAAAGACATTGAAGATGGAGTAAACAAGAGAGAAGTGAAAAAATGGCACACCCAAAATGTACTTCCAGGCTTCTATCATCAAGTTAAGACTAGGAATAAATCAAGAACCTGAGCAACCATCTGCCAAAGTTCAAGGGAGAAAAATGTTTTCATTTATATTCTCTATGTTAAACTCCAGAAGCATCTAGATAGGCCAATCTAAGTTCATATTCTTCTCTCATAGTAATTTTTGCTAGTTCACATAGACCTGAGAAGTCAAAAGATGTTTGGTTTCATTCTAAAACAAAAACACCTGTAACAAGCTCTTGATTTCTCACCTACCTCCCCCTCTCGGGCAAATCCAAATTTGTGATTGCCACGATAACCCATTTCAAACTGAGGCTTTAAATTTTCTTTATGATATCACAAGTAGTTAAAAGTATTTTGAGACATAATATCTCACCAACAGCAAGCAACACAAATAAGAGAAGAAAACCATTTTCTTTCTGATACTTGTATTATGTAAGAAACTAGGTCAGCCAAGAACATTTGAATTTCTTTCAATTTTGAGTGCCTGTTTTACAAAAAAAATAAAATAAAATCGTTACCATATATAGAATTTTTTCAGTGTCACTATTCTATAAAAAAATCAAATGAGTCAACTTACAAAAATGAATTAAAGGGCCTAGGTTGTGCTAGGTATTTGAGATTTATGTATTAAAATACTTAAGGCATACATTGTCACTGTATTCCTGTATTCCTAAGGTTTTGTACTGTATTTTACTCACATCTATTATTACTAATTTATATTCTGGAGTAAAACATTAAAGATAAATGTGGCTGGGAATGTAGCTCAATGGTAGGCACCAGCCCAGCATATTTGAGGCTCTGAGTTTGATCCTTAGCACCAATAGAGGGAAAGATTGCGATTTTGTTTGCACAGAAAATTTTTCCATGAAAAGCAAATAAACAGTATCTGATACTACAGAGCCATGGACAGACTGGAGGTTAAGTGAAAGAATGGTGCAGGCAATATCCCCCAATACATTATAAACCTCTAACCGTGGCGAGATCTCACTTTTCACTACCTAGATTTTGCCAGTTGCAAAACAAGCATTTTAGCATCAATCCCTGAGCTGAGGGCATGGTGGTACACTCCTTTATAATTCTATGAGGATCTCAAGTTCAAGGCCAGCTTGGGCAATTTAGCAAGACCCTGTCTTCAAAATAAAAGGGGCTGATCATGTAACTCAGTGGTTAAGTACACCTGGGTTCAATCCTTAATACCAAAATAAAAAAATACATAAAATAAAAAAAAAATGTTAAGTTCTTGGTACAATGCCTGGCAAACAGTAACCCCTTGATAATTGCTGGCTGAATTTTATCATAAAAAGAAATGAGAGTCTCGGTCACTTTTTAACATAGAATGGACCTTGTAGAAAGAAAGGCATTGCTTAAACATTAATATGCAGTTGTACCCACTGTATAATAGGAATAATTCAATTTTTTATTTCCCTATATATGTGGCATAACCAAATAAAGTTCACTTAAGCAAACTCAAATAAATTAGGCTTATTTATTTACTTCAAATATTTCACTGTTATTCCTTTAAATAACAATGTCTTTCAGTACATGAGAGAGAAAACTTAAATTTTCAATTTTTAAAGAAACCTGAATGTAAACAACTTTTCCAGAATTTGATTTTAGAATGTGACATATGCTTCTAATTCTGATTCCAATAGGCAGATTGTCAAATGTATTGATGTATATAGAAATGTGGAAGCTGCCACATTGCTACAAATCTTCACTCCATTCATTTGTTACTTTAAAATGATTTTTTAAAACCACAGCTAAACAGAACAATATACTCAAAAAAATACACTGTCATAAAAGATCTTTGTTTAATAAACAATAAAGATTTCATCAAGTTCTGAATATTGGATAAACAAAAATGTACTCTTCAAAAGGCCTCATGGAAATAACCAAAAGGTACAAAGTTATAAAGTGAAATTTATCAGCTGGATTGTATCTCAAGTCATGGTTACTTAGCTTAACTGAAGAGTCAGAAGTAGCATTATTTTCTTACGTAACCAGCTCCCATAATCTACATAGAACATCAAGGGTGTTGGTTATCTCTCTGTGCTTGGCCGCAGAGTTGGTAGCCTTTTCAGGTATCAACAACCGGAAAAAACTGATGAGCCAATTAAGTGAAAGCATCTCCATCTCTTTGAAGAAATGGATAACAATATAGCCAAGTTAACAAGGCTTCCAATATCAACTCCAATGTTTACTCTTCCACAACTGAATGTATTGGGCTGCTAGAACTCCTTGTACATTTTACAAGAAAATTTAGTAGACAAGCTGAAAATTTCTATAATTTTTATTGATCACATGATTGAATCATTTTATGGAAAAAAGAGGAAAATGAATGGGAAGTCACATGGGTCTTAATAGCATATGCTTTACACACAATGTTTTAATGCTCATCTTACAGGCAAATGAACACAAGTTCTGAGAATTTAATTAACTTGTCCAAAGACACTCAGTAGGAAAACAGCACATTATTGCTTCAAACTTGGGTCTGTGCAGCAAAGTTAAAACACATAGGAAGAATACTAGTTCACAAGAAGTTTTCAAAAATTAATCTCTGGGCTGGAGCGGTGGCTCAGTGGTTTCGGTGTTTGCCTGGCAAGCACGAGGACCCGGGTTCAAACCCCAGCACCACATATACAACTAAGTGTTGGAGCAACTAAAGCCATGTGAAAAACTAAATAAAGTTGTTTCTCTCTTTCTCTGTCTCTCTCACTGTCCCTCTTTCTTTAAAAAAAACAAAAAAAAACAAAAATTAATCTCTAAGAAATGCCTTTCATGTGACACATACTAAAATAATATTTAATTTGAAGAGGTGGATCAAGTATGAATGACCATGGAGAAGTTACCATCATTTCTCAGTGTCTCAGAATATAGTTTTCATCTGATAAGAAGGGACAAATATGAGTAGAAGCACTCACACAAGGTTGACATAAGGACAAAAACTCAACACAAGTAACATAAGACTTATCATCTAAAAAGGTCTTAATAGATGTTGGTCAATTTTTATATTATTACCCTGTGCTCATATGTAAAATCAAAGTCTTCACTCTCTACTGGTTACCAATTAAGAGCTCGCTGAGGAAGGCACTGGGTGTCTCTACCTCCTGTCCTGATAGAGTCTGGCACATAGTAAAAGCTCAACAAACACCTATTGAATAAATAAGTCCTCCAATAATTTCCTACTTACTTACCTCAATGTATGCATATTGGAGGGTAAAATAACAAGGTATCATGAAAAAGATCATGATGCATTTTCAAGCAATTTTCAAACAAGGCGTTAGTACTACCAACTGGTTAAAGGTCCATGGATTGTTTCTCCCTAAACCATTCCTTTTCACACAGCCTCCAACATATACCCAGATTTCTCTACCTGACACGTGCAAGAGGCAGAAAAGAGAAATATGAGTTAGAAACAATAGGCAACTGCTTGAAAAGCACAAATTTTTCCACTGCACCATTCTCTGCAAAAAGGAATATTTTTTAAACTATCAAAATCCTAATTACAAATAGAGTAGTAGGCAGTAGGCAAAGCAATTATTGAAAAGTCATAAAGTAAAAAAAAAAAAAAGGGAACGTGCTATTGTACATAAAAAGCTGAATAAATCCTGGCCTTTACAAATTTACAATTTTGTGGGAGAAAAAAAGCTTGTAAACAATATAGGAATAGAAGACAGAAGTTAATACATGCTCTGATAGTTAGAAGCAAACTACTGTGAAAGCAAAAGGTTAGTGGAAATACATCTGGCTCAGGGATCTGGGAGAGCTTCAAGAAGGAGGAATTTGGAATTGGGCCTTGAAAAACGTGTGAATTCCTCTGGACAATGAGTTGGGCCAGTAGAATTCCACACTGAGGAAGCACTGGGCAAAGGCAAGGAGTGAAACTCTCTCGCATTCAGGAGAAGCTGCAGATGGACTCCCAGCTGAGAACAGTGGGGGAAGGAAAAGAGTGGGAGAGGAAGCCTGAAAGGAAAGGTGGAACAGACATCCACACACACACCAATGACGACTACAGAATCATGCCTTCATTGCATAGGCAGCAAAGACACTTTTGGGGAAGAGCAGAGGCTCTAGTTATGAACTGACCCATGGTTTGTAAAATATCCTTGTAGTATATTAACTATTAAAAGTTAAGCAAATAAAAGAACAACCAGGGTAAGAAGAGGTCATCCAAATAGATTAGTCCTAACCTAGAACATTAAGAAAACAAATATTGAAAAAGAATTTTTTTTTTTTGGTAGTGAGGATTTAACCCAGGGGCAATTTACCACTGAGTCACATCCTCAGCATGTTATTTATCTTGAGACAGGGTCTCACTAAGTTACTTGGAGCCTCTCTGAATTGCTGAGGCTGGCTTTGAACTTGCAGTTCTCCGGCTTCAGCTTCCCAGGCCACTGGGACTACAGGAATGTATCACATTGCCCAGCAAGAATATTGAACGAATCTACAGAATTTAGCAATTTATAATCCTTATAAAAATATGCTTCTCTTCATTCAGAGTAAAAGGGTAAAAGTCCAAGCAGGTTAAGTGAGGTTAGAATAAAACAGATTCACCAACACTTGGAACCAATAGTCAAAATAACCTCAGAGTCGCTCCAAGGGCAGGTTCAACATTATAAGGGATAACTACATTAAAATAAGAAAAGTGGGGCTGCAGTAGTGGCTCTGCAATTGCAGCCCGTGCTTGGCATGCACAAGGACCCAGGTTCAGGCCCAGCACCACGTGCACAGTGAAGTGTTGGAACGGAGCACCAAGGGGCACCATGAGGAACTGAATAAAACTGATTCTCTGTGTGTCCTCTCTTTAGAAAAAATAAAATAAATAAAAATAAGAGAGGTATCTGGTGGACAAAATGACAGCCATGTATGAAGGCACTTGTCATACATGTAGAGGCCATCCTTGGGGTCAAAGTTCTAGGTGGGTCTCTCATTCATAGCTGGATCACAGCCAGTCATGGAGACCACAGAAATAAAGATCCAATCCAAAAAAGGGAACAATTAGTGAAAAGGAGTCAGAAGCCCAGCTTGATGGACTGCAGTTCAGGGCAGGCATCCAGTGAGGCCCAAGCAAGCCTCTGAGCTCAGTGGGTGAAGACTAGCCCTGGGGCAGACGGTTGCTGGGCACACTTAACAGCAGAGCTGCAGTGGCCAGAACTCCGGGCCACACCCACTGGTGGGAGAGGCTTTGTCAAGATTAATCCACCAATTTTCCATGCCACTGTTGAAAATCTTTAACACCAAGAAAGGCTGAACAGGACTCAAACTAAAATTGTCGTGTATAAATGTGTGAATGTGTAACATGGATGCTGTTCTGAACTCATAACATCTGATACGAGGGTAATGGTATGTATTAAAAATGAGGATAGCACACCAAAATAAAATTGCTGTTTCTCCAAAAACATGACAAATGTTAAGCAAAACAAAGTCTTTCTTTTCATCATAATCTTCGGAGAGCTTATGCTCTGAGTCCAGTTTCACCTACCCCTATCCAGGCCACATTCCCTATCTTTCAGGGCACATGAGTGTGTGTTTACACTTCCATCTGGAATCTGTTCTTTTCTTGGCTTGACAACTCCCATTACATCCTTACCTCCAAGGTGAGACCTCTGGTGCCTTGGGGCAGAACTAGCCACTGAAAGAGTTCACATGGTATCATCTGCAATCTCTCTTTTGAAGGCTCTACTTGGCCTTCAAGATCAGCTCAAGAGTTCCCTCTCCAGGAAGCCTCAGTGTTCCCAAAGCCACCCATGTCAGCCTTCATTACTGACCTTGCCATAGGTATTACTTCGCTGTTTCTACTATCCAATTAAAAACTTCTTATGGGGCTGGAGCGGTGGCTTAGCGGTTTCGGCGCTTGCCTGGCAAGCATGAGGACCCAGGTTCAAGCCCCAGCACCAGGTACACAACTAAGTTTTGGAGCAATGAAGGCCATGTGAAAAACTAAATAAAGTTGTTTCTCTCTTTCTCTGTCTCTCTCACTGTCTCTCTCTCTTTTTTAAAAAAAAAACACAAAACTTCGTATGAGTTAGCTTTAAATCTTATTTGTTATTTTAGGCCCATTACTAAGCCTAGTTTCTGGCATAAAGTAATTTACCAATATATTGAGTAAGTTAACATTTTTCCAGTTATCCAATAACTGATAAGATTTTATGTATTTACTTACTTTTTGCATCTTAATCTTTGCCATTTGAATGGAGACATTGATCCATATTTCACTTGCATATTCTAGCTATTCACAATGATAGATTATTCTACAACTATAGAGCTATGACAGAAATTGGAAATCAGGGTTTTCAATTATATTACATTATCGCATGCTTGCCTGCTTAAAAGGTGCCAACTCTGAACAAGACTGAAAGTGTTTATGCCCAGGACTCCATACCGAGAAGTTTTATGACCTTCTGGGCATCACCGATTATCTGACCTTATCAAAACTTGCAACACCCCTGGTGTTCCAGAACCCTCCCACTATTCCTAGGCACCAACACTCATGTCATTGTTCATTACTTCATCTCTCACTTATGAAAAAGCACACTGAACATAATAAGTACTTAGTATCTAGATCCTTTGCTTAGGAGAACAGATATTTCTTTAAACAGCCCATGTTACAGATGAGGATTATTCCTAACCCTGTGCTCTGTACACTTCACCAGTGGTTTTGCAACCTCTCCCATGATCAGACTCACTGAGAGAGATTATCAGAACCAATCACTGGGATCCACCCTCAGACTTAATAATTAAGTAAATCTAGAGTAGGCTGGAAAAATTATATTCTTATTTCTTTCCCAGTTGATACTAACACTGTGAGATGCCAAAAATAAGAATAAACTTCAGTTTTCTGGCAAATATTTAATCCATCACAATTTTAAGATATGGGGATTTTTTAAGCCTATAACATAAGTATTTCTAAGGAAGGCAAAGGAAAATAAATGGAATCATCTCTAAGATAATGAAACTAGAATGTTAAAACTGCTTCCAAAGTGCTTTGAGAACCACTTTACAACACTATAATGAGAAAGCCACTTAGTTGAAGTCTTCAGTAACCCTCAAGATGATTTGCTCTTAACAGAGGGCACCTTTGAAAGGTTACCCCTACCTAATGGTAAATCCTGGTGAGCTGTGTGACTCAGAGTGAGATGGGAGGGGAAGAATGGGGGGCTAGGATGTACTCCTGGGTGGGAAATTTCAACACGGTAGGAAAACCAACTCACAAAAACATTATATGAAACCTGAATTCAACTGATCAATTCTCCTTTCCAACTATAAATTTACTTGAAAAATCAAATGTTTGGCCGGACATGGTGGCGCATGGCTGTAATCCCAGTGGCTTGGGAGGCCGAGGCAAGAAGATCGCCAAGTTTAAACCCAGCCTCAGCAATTTAACAAGGTCCTAAGTAACTTAGTGAGACCCTGACTCAAAAGAAAAAGGGTGGGATGTAGTTCAGTGGTTAAACACTGGGTTCAATTCCTTGTAAAAAAAAAAAAAAAAAAAAAAAGAAAAAGAAAATAGTCAAGAGAATTCTAAAATACGAATTTTAAAAAGGAATGTTGATCACTATGATGTGCCCCATCAGACAAATCAAGACAAATCATTAAAACACATTATAAGAAACTTCGAGTGAAATATTTTGGACTGAGAGAAAAGAAAATCAATGGAGTTAAATTAAAAGCCCATATGAATAAAGATAAGTTAATACATGATAATGCTACCATTTCAAATCAGTGCAAAATGCTCATGAGATAATGTTAAGGCATTGCTTTTCCTCCTTTTTAATTTATACCATAACTCATACCAAAAAATAATAACCTTGGGGTTCGGGATTTAGCTCAGTGGCAGAGCGCTTGCCTAGCACGCACAAGGTCCCGTGTTCAGTCCTCAGCCCTGAAAAAATAAATAAATAATAATAATAATAACCTTCAGCTTATTTTTAACAAGTACTCTATCATAATTTTAAGATAAAGAAATATTTTAAGCTTTATAAAGTACAAGCATTTCTAACTGGGCATGGTGGTGTACAACTGTAATCCTAGTAGTTCAGGAGACTGAGGCAGGAGGATGGCAAATCTGAGTCCACAACTTAGACCCTAAACAATTTAGTGAGACAAAGACTCAAAAAAAAAAAAAAAAAAAAAAAAAAAAAAAAAAGTAAAAAGCATTTCTAGGAAGGCAAAGGACAATAAATAAAATTACCTATAAATGAAACCAGAATGTTAAAACTGCTTCCCTAAACAAAGCTACATGATAAATGGTGAAATTGAGAACATTTTTAGAACACAAGACAAAGTATTAATAATTTTTACATACTAAGATCTTTCATAACATCAACAAGAGAAAGATGACAAGAATGTAAGACTGTGTAAATTTGCACAAGGAAGAACAAATGAATATTTAACATCTTAAAAATTTTTCAGGGGCTGGATTGGTGGCTCAGTGGGTACAGCACTTGGCATGCATGTGCCAGGACTTGGGTTCAAACCCCAGCACCACATACACAACAAAGGGTCAGAGCAACAAAGCCACATGAAAAACTAAATAAAAATTGATTTTTCTCTCTCTCACTTTAAAAAAGAATTTTTCAAGCATCATGAATGATCTAAGAAATATAAATCTAAATAATCACCATCAAGGTTTGACAATGTAAAAAGTGATTTATTTTTCAATCAAACTGTAAAATGGGAAAATGAGATTCTAGCTCACACCAGGAAATATGCCTAAATGTCAAACACAAAGTGAATGTGAAGCAGAAAAGGAAACAATTGTTTGGAAAATTGATATGTCTCCACTGTTATCATCCTGAAGCTGGGTTTTTACCAACTTCCATTTAAAGTACATCCTTAATTTCAAAGCCTGGGAGATTTTTAAAGGTTTTCACTTAGCTATTTCAGAGGAAGAAGGGAAAAAAAAGTCTAGTTTTACACCCCCCCCCTTTTTTTTTTCAATCTCATGAACTCTTTCTAATCAGAAATGCTTGGTACAAAGAGCAAAATGCTGTTATTTTCATAAAACATACTGTCAGGAAACTCAATGATGCATAGCAAAATTACCTAGGATTTCCAAGTCACAAAAGCAGTCTCACACTCTTTAAATGACAATAAGTTTCACTGGGAATGCCTGCATTTATTAGAAAACACACTTGTTAAAAGGTGACCATACTCCAGCAGGCTGTCCCCTTGCCTAGTCGCATTTTCTTTCTTCACAGCTTTGAGAAGTTTTCCCTGCTTTCAGTTCACGACCAGTAATACCGGAGCTGGGATGTCTCAAATGAGAAAAAGTACAGTTGTCTGCTCTGTGATCAAAATAATAACCTGTCTTCCTTCAGAAACGGCACTGACAAGTTTTAATTAGATGAACTCATGTGGAAATGAATCTGGGCTGACATGAACGCCCAGCAAGAAAGAACACCTTCAGGTAGATGTCATCCCCTCCATACCCAAGAGGATTGGCACTGTCAAGAGAATGAAACTTATCAAGAATTTAGAAAGGAAATGCATAACAGTCAAACAGGAGCACCTTTATTTCAAGAATGTATTACCAACAAACAGTACTGGTTCTCTTCTCACATACTATTTTTAGTATAGAGGATTTACTTCTTCTGGGTTCAGAAATAAGGTCTTTTCATTAGGAACCACTGGCAATGATAAAGTCTAGTAAAGAACTTATTTTAGTTGCTCATTCTCCTCCCTAAAGGCAAAGTTAATACAGTTTTATAATATACACATTGTACGTTATCTCTACATCTTACGAGGTAAAGCCTTTTCTAAAGATTGCTACAGACTGGAAAACCTGCTTACCGAGAATCACATTCCAGGAATTAATCAGTTACAAAACTACCTTATTTACATTTGGAAAACAATGATCCTTAGACAAGCGTCAACTACTTACTTACTGAGCAGAATGGAAGAGAAGAGTGGGCACCTCAAACTTGTGAACTTTCCATGCGGCTGATTTTCAAAATGTCAATAACTCAGCTATAGACATTTAATCGTTAAATGAATATCACATTCAGTTAGTTATTACTTTGTTGATATTTCATAGCTTTACATATAATTTTAATTAGTCCTAAACATGAACCTAGGAAATAAATACCTTAACCTGGTTTTCAGACGAAAAAATATAAAAACAATAGCACAGACACAAGTTAGGTAACTTGCCAAAAGTCTCATAACTAACTGATCCTTAGACTACTCTTTATTGTCACAAGTTTAAGGCAACAACGGAGTGTTGTTTCTACGGTCTGGTCCAACGAAGAAAAATCTCTTATGTTAGAATGATAGCTGTGCCCTGGGACACTGGGCCAGAGGTCATGTGCACTGCAGGAATGGAAGGAATAGGCCAAAACTAACCACCTGTGGCTGCCACAGCCACAGCAGTGATCCTCATACCTCCTGGGTTACAGAATATTCCCTTCAGGAATTTCCTTTTGGCACCTCAATGCAGTCTACTCCTGCTGGTGAGGGAGGCATTCGTCAGAATTTCCAATAAAAATCCCAGGATGAGAGGGGCAGTTTTGATGCTTGGTTCTGGTCAACAGAAATCAATATTACTTCCCAAAATACAATGAGAACTAATCTCAAAAAATTTTGATGGGTGTTGGAGGATGTACATACATATTCACATATTCTATAATAATATAAAATTTCTGAAAAGGTTAAGGCATCTAAGGAATCAGACATAATATCCAAGACAAAAAAAAAAGTATTTGAAACTACATAGTAATTGGCATTTCAGAGATTTGGACCTTCCTTATTTTAAAACAGAGAGAGTATTGTTTATACTCCCTTGGAGGTTGTTCAAAGATGTGTATTTTTAATAAGATTGAATCATGTTTTCATTCCAGCCAAGTGTTTTATTCTATGAATATAATTTCCATGTACTGTACAGTAATATTTTCAATATAATTAGCTGCTAGTGCCCAGACCAATGTCTAGTACACAGTTGGCTTTCAATAAGTATTTTATTAATTAAAAAAAATACTGGTGAAGTATTGATTAGAACAGGAAGATTTCTTGTTCTTGCGATGGATTACCAATTAAATAACTTCAAACTTATTCCTCTTCAACTAATCCAAGTTTACCCCTCCCTCTCAAATCCATCCCTATCCACTGGCCCAATTTCTTCACTCTTCAAGGGAGCCTGAGAACTCCCAAACCCTTCTACCCTCCTAGACCACAGCAAAGATTAATAACCAGAACACTTTGAGTGCCCAAGCCTCCCCAGACTCCAGGTCTGGCCTGTGCATAAAGTAAGGCACACTTCTGCATTAAGGAGGCAGTTATTCATAGACAACTCACTTCAGCTCATTCCAACACCTGACCAATCCTACTTCCCCTAACACTGTTCTCTCTTTGGCATCTTATCACTGATGACAAGTCACAGGACCACCACGGACTTGCAATGGCTTTCAGTTTCTGCCTGTGAAACAAACCCTGTGGTTGGTTTCCTCATTGCTTGCAGGTTCTAGAATGACTTTCTTCCAGACCTAGAACTCATGCCATTTTCACATTTAATAATTTAGTCAGAAACAGCCCAAATGCTCAAGTGGTGAAAGATTAAAGAGAAGCACAAACACACATATGGTTTACAATCCAACCATTTAAAAAACATTTTTAAATGAGCTTCAAATAATTGAAACAAACTCCAATATAAACCTAAAGAATACAAAAATAGTATATGTAAGTTAAATATCTAAGTATTCATTTAAAAATCTAGATGGATGCATTCTACTACAGGATTACCCAAGCTATATCCAAAAGAACACTTATTTCAAGATATAAATCACTGTTATTTTGATAAATTTGGAAAATGCTACTTATTACTTTTCAATTTTAGAAGCCCATTTTGCATACTAAAATCTCTCTGAAGCCCTTTAAAGAAAGCAATTACTTTAACTCAGACTTTTCCAAAATTATTTAACCATTGGTTTGTTTTTACATAAAATATGATGATTAGTATCTTAAAATACACTTTGGCAAATACTAAAATACAAGTCATTTGCCTTATTATTTCTAGCTGGCATGAATAATGATTGTTTTTCTTTTAATATCTCTATTTATTTCAAATATTATACAATAAGGATGCTGATTTTACAATCAAAAATGAGAAAAAGGAAAAAATATTTGGTCCCATTTAAGGTTACTCTTACTACGGTTTATCATATTGGCTTTTCACCCTGACAGTTCTCCGAGGTAGAATGAAAGTGATCTCAAGATGCAAATGGATTTCAAATCACATCTAGTTTCTGGTCTCAGATCTGCACAATTAACAAGCTACACTTTAAGCTTAGTTTCCTCTTTTGTCCAATCTGGGTAACCAACTACATCTGTTGGACGTAGGCTGAATGTAAGCTCTAAGTGGAGTGGCACATGTCATGCATTTGTCACCGTACCTGGAGAGCTGTCATTCAATAAATGACAATTGTTGCTATGCCCAGCATAATACAAGCTACTGTCACTGTTTTTAAGTACTGTGACCTTGATCCTTTTAAGTACTGACAATGTGAGTGGACTTACTTTTACTCTCTAATCAATTAAGGCTCTAAGTTGTTCTACATTCTACCTTGTGAAATTCAGTTATTTAAAGGTAGATTTAGGAGTGTCTTAATGTTTTAAAACTCTGCAAGTACATGGATATGATTTATTCTTCCTATGTCCATAATATTTACAAGAAAGAGTAGATCTTAATTATGTCAAGAAATTCTGAATGAGACTTTACCAAATATCACCTAGAAGAAATGTAAAATTTTCCTATGTTACAATAAAGCAGATCCAGAAAAATCCAAATCAATAAACCCATTCAACTGTATTTGCTTTCCAATGTGTGATTATCATGCTGCCACCAGAGCCGAGAGTCGCCAACAACCTGAGGCAAAGGCCTACCGCTCTCCCCCCTGGTGCCAAAGGATACTATCACAGCCACCATAAAGGAGAAGAAAAGAGAATGATTTATAGATTCTTCTTGATCTCATCAATAACTGAATTCAGCATCTTCATTAAAAAGTTTATAGCATTTGTAGCATAGTACAAATCCCCAATTTGTGTACAGGAGGAGGATGATCAGATTTTAAAAAGAAAGTTATCTTACAGTACGATAACCTATGATTAGATGGTGTCGAGTTCCCGCTCTCTTTAATAATGAAGCTCTTGTATCTGACCTTACAATAGAAAATTTTCAGTCACTGCATATCAGTTTCACCGAAATTAAAGACGTATAGTTACAGATGGTCCCATCTTTCCTAGGAGAAAAGTGTAAAAGAAAAGGCAATTCCCACATGGGGAGGTGAGGAGACAACTGGAATTAAAATCCCCTTGGTAGCGTATTTCTGATCTAAGACAGGGCACTTATCTCCCATCAGAGTGAATGTGATTTTAAGATTAGTATACATTTTTTATTCAGTGGACCAAAAGTAAGTTCCCTACATCTGGTATGGGGACTTCCATAGTAGACTAAGGAACCCTTTAACCAACACCATCCTCCTCATTCTGGGAAAGGCAAATGAGAACAGGGCATTCCTGTCCCTCCTTGGTGTTGAAGAGTACAACGATGACAGCATTACAATGGGCTTCCTAATAACATGGATAATAAATAAAATTTAACAAACTTGGAATGCCTGATATGGGCTGATGTTATTGCCAGCCACACTCATTCTGTATTAGTATCCTCTTCCATCATGGAGGAAATTAAGTCTCAGGAAAGGGAAATAAATGCCTGAGCCAAGGACTGACAGAGCATAGATTCAAGTCCAGATCCTTCTCTAAGCTCACTCTGCAACAGCTACCTGCCAAGAGCTATCTGCCTTCTGGCCACACTAGTTTCATTTGAAACCAAAGCAATGCTGTTAAATGCCAGAGATCCCAGTGCACTGGCCCACTGCATCATAAGATCGGGCGGTAGGCAGTCTAGTTAAAGCAAGAGCAGTAGGCTCCCTCAAAGTGCTTTGTGGAAAGCTTTACCACCTGCCCATGTCATCATTTCTTGAAGATTTTTTAAAAATGAATTCTGGCATAGAATTTCTTATTTTAACACAACATAAAATACCAATTTGTTTCAAAAATATTCTTCAGAGGAAAAAAATGGACAAACTTGTTTTCCTCTAATACTATAAGTAATTTTGTACCAATTTTGAAAAAACTAGAAAGTAAGAGACTCAAGCATTTTGAAAACTCTAGGGAGAAAGAAAATCCATACTGGCTCTTTTCTAAGAGCCTATTTTGCAATTTGATTTCGTGCATTTGTGATATGTCTAAATTCTTAGTCTCTTTCTTGAGTTAGAAGAAAACATCCTCTATTATTTGATTTCATTTTTGACCTATTATTGTTCACATCAATAGGCTAATTTCCTCCATCAATAGAAGTCCTGAATCCAAACAAGGCTGTTCATTTATGTTTCAGGATGTTGACCAAATGAGTGAAAATTCTTATGTGCCAATAACATAGTTAATGACAAATCACTTCATTTTTAAAACCTATAATCCATTCTATAATTCAAATGATCCTCTGCTACATTATCCAAGAGGAGAATTTAGGATCTAAATAAGATATAGTCCATCTATCCTATTAAATAACTTTCTATGAAAGTCAAAGTTTTTTTTCTCAAAATAGTACTTATACTACTGAGGAAATGCATATTTTTCATAAATAATACTGCAGGGATAATGTTAAAAGAGAATCTCAAACCATGAATGCAATATGACAATCGAGTGTGTAGAGATCAAAAAAACTATTTTAATACTGCAACATTTGATGGTATTTTAGCAACAATTCACTGGTTAATGGCTACAAGAGTATTATATAATCAGTTCAATGCTTAGTATAATTAAGCTTCTTCTTCTTCAATAGACAAATCTCTTCAATCTCCCAGACTGACTTTGATTAATGTAAATTCAAATAATACCTACCCAATAACTGATATTTGTATGTATGGATATGTCTGGAAATTAAATTAAACCCTGTTATTTCCACCAGAAGAAGCAGTTAAGAATACTACTGATGGGGGCTGGAGCAGTGGCTCAGTGGTTGGAGCACCTGCCAGGCATGTGCAAGCACCTGGGTTCAAACCTCAGCACCACATACACAACTAAGTGTTGGAGAAACAAGGGCCAGATGAAAAAATAAATAAAATTGATTCTTTCTCTCACTTTACCCTTGTCTTAAAAAAAATACTACTAATGACTCTGCCTTTTACAATTTCATAATAGATTGTAAACTGCATATAAGATGCTAAAATAATCACTTAATAGCAAAAGAGTAGGGTTGTATTTGGGGAGTAAACAAACCTAAACATCAATTACTAGGAGACCCTACAAAAATATAATATACAGTGAGGAAAAAAATAAAGCTCTTTATGTAAAGAAATGGAATAACTGTTGAGATACATGACATTAAAAAAAAAAACAAGGTACAGGGGCTGGAGCATTGGCTCAATGGTTACGGCACTTGCCTGGCATACAAGAGTACTCAGGTTCAAACCCTAGTACCATATACAGAGTGTAGTATCCCAGTGGCAAGCGCAGCACGAAAAACTAAATAAACTTGGTTCTTTCTCTCTCACTGTCGCTCTCTCTTTAAAAAAAAAAAAAGGTACAAAGCAGTATTAGTTATGTGTGAACGAGGAGAAAACAATGCACACACCCATTTGCTCACAGTGAAGAGATGCAACTCTCCCACAGTTTATTATTTAACTTGTTTCTACTGTGCCTATTAGAAAAATTTAAATTTCTAATATAGTAAATACTACCAGGATTCCAAACAAATGGCAACCCTGATTGCCTTAGAGAGAAACGTGTGACAGAAGCCAAGGGGCTGGAAGGAACTTCCTCACTGCTTCCTTGTCTTTCTCTTTAGAGTTTTGTGCCATTTGAATATACTGCCTACTATAAAAATAATAACTGATGTGATCCATAAACACCACTAAAGAATTATTGCCATTGCTGTACTCTCAATTTAATTTTGGATAAAATTGCTTCCCCAAAAATTATATATGGTTTTTCTGAAAGGGTTACATGTGGTCTTGGACAGAAAACATTTCCTAAGATCACAGATGTTTTTCATGAACAGCAGCAGAGTTACAAAATGAACATAAAAGATCAAAGCCTTCAAACCTCAAACTGCTTGTTTAGTGGCAGCATAGTCTAGCATTAGCTAAGCCACCTTTCCTTCCACCTCCCAAAATTCTTTTCATTTTTCCATTAGCTGAATATATTTTCTATGCGCCTTTGTTCCTTTCTTCATCTATGTCCCCAAGTACAAATGTGATTATCCCTGCATTTCAAATTGGCAAAATATATACCTACTTAGCTAACCAAGGAAGGAAAAAGCTCTCCTCTTCACAATCCCATGAAATTTCTTCCTTCTGTGAAGGAGTAGTGTAAAAGTATAAGCAGGCAACACAGAGGTCAGGGAAAGAGAGGAAGTGAATACCATACACAACTGCAATACACTTGATGTATTTAGATATAAAATGGAAAAAATGAAATTTATATGAATAGGGTTCTTATACAAAAATCCCAATTTTCCCATTTGAAAATACACAAATTTTTCTTCTTTAAAACAGCTGATTTTAGAGTTTTAAATGAAAATATTAGTGAAAACAATTTCTCATTAGTGGTTTTAAACAGAAGAAACTACTTGATTCTCTATGATTAAGAAAGAAAAAAGCTTTGGCATTCATTCATCCAGTGACGGGCATCTGGGTTAATTCCATAATTTAGCTATTATAAATTGAGCTGCTATGAACATGGATTTTGCTGTGTCACTATAATGTGTTGATTCTAACTCCTCAGGAAAAATACCCAGAAGAGAGATAGCTGGTTCATATGGTGGATCCAACCCTAATTTTTTGAGAAGTCTTAACACTATTTTTCAAACTGGCTGTACCCATCTGCCGTTCTACCAACAGTGTGCAAGTGTTCCTATCTCCCTGTAACCCCTCCAGCATCTGTTATTGTTTATGTTCATCTTTGCCAATCTGACTGGAGTGAAGTGAAATCTTAATGTATTTTGATTTTCATTTCTCTGATTATTGGTGATTTAGAACACTTTCTCATGTATTCATTGGCTTGCTCAATTTCCTCTATTGTGAAGTTTTCGTTTAGCTTGCTAGCCCATTTATTGATTGGATTGTTTGTGCTTTTGATATTGAGTTTTTTGAGTTCTTTGTAAATTTTGGATATTAGTCCCTGTCAGAGGAATCACAGACCATGATTATCTCCCTTTCTATAGGTTCTCTCATGACAGTTTTTTACCAATTCCTTAGCTGAGCAAAAACTTTTACATTTAATGGCATTCCACTCATTGATTCTTGATTTTAATTCTTTCACTTTGGGAGTCTTGTTGAGAAAGTCTTTGCCTATTCCCATATATTAGTATTGGTCCTAATTTTTCTTCTAGCAGTTGCACAGTAGCTGGTTTAATTCTTAGTTCCTTGATGCATTTTGATTTGATTGTTGTGCAAAGTGAAAGATAAGGATTTAATTTCAACTTCCTGCAACTGCTGTCCAGTTTGTCTAGCACCATTTGTTGAATAGACTTTCTTTCCTCCATGTTATATTTTGATTCCCTTTGTCAAAGATCAGATGTTTAAAGATTTGTGGGTTTGTCTCAGAATCTCTCATTGGATGAACAGATCCAACAGCTCTGATATATACATATATATATATACACATACACACACACAATGGAGTTCAACTGGCTATTAGAAATAACAATATTGCAGCTTTTGAAGGTAATTGGATGGCAATGGAAGAAATCATGCTGAATGAAGTTAGCCAAATCCAGACACTCAAGTGTTGAATGTTTTCCTTCATTTGTGAAGTCTAGAGTAAAACCCAGGCTTGGAGGAAAGGTTGTCAATCGCATGTGTTAGACTCAGCATAGGCACACAACACATAATCTAGGGGAACCATAGACATGTGGAGTAAGGAGGAGGGAAAGGGTAGAGGGTAGGGGAGAGAGAGGGAGGATAGGGAGGTATCTAGGGAGACAATCAATTATGTATGTAGCATACTCTTTACCAACCCCCAGAAGCCAAATAATATTTACACAATCATTTAATTCTGGAAAGTTTACAATCTAAACTCTTTTATCAGTTGTAGGGGCAAAATATAGAAGAATCAAGAGAGTGGGGTGTGGGCAATGTGTGGGTAACTCCGGTTTAGGAGCAAATGCATATCATATGGTTACTTTATACACATTTAGGATTGTACAATAACTGAACACCTTAATGAAAAATTTTTTAAAAAAAGAAATAAAAAAGGCTTCCATCATCAACTCCTAAGCACCCCTTATCTCCTTCTTGCACTTCCATAAGAATGTCTAATATAGATCCACTCTGCTGCTCATCATTCTGAGGAAGGAGTCCCAGGGCCACAGAATCAACAATGGATCAGCTCCTGAATGGCAAATGAATTGGGACAGGTTCTTCACGCATCTCACAAATCATGCTGCAGCATGAAAATTTAATGCTGTGAAAAGAAGGATATGACTGATATAAAGCACAACTCATCTCATATAACCTTTAACTATCAAAGAGAAATAGCTAAGTGAATGAAGTATTTAAAATTGCCTCTTTAAGGAAATCATTTGAAAAACCTAGTGGAGATTGACAGGTAGCAAAAGATGTCAAGGAAGGCATGGTTTCCCTACATACACCTTCAGAACAGTACATCATTTCTTAGTGCCCCAAAGCTCTTCCTTTAATGCCAATTTTTTCATATATATTTTTTTGAAATTAAAAAATAATTCTTTTCACCATTGGAGATTGAGCCCAGGGGCAGTTTACTATGGAGTTACATCCCAGTTTTTTTTTTGTTTTTTTTTAATTTTGAAGACAGGTTTTGCTAAGTTGCAGAAGCTGACCTTGAACATGCAATTCATCTGCCTCAGCCTCCCAAGTTACTTGAATAACAGGTGTGTGCCATGGTGCCCAAGAATGCCACTGATTTTTGGGGTACCCTCATGTCCAAACCATCCAAATTTTCTATGGGATTCCAGAAACTTGGTCTTTATCTTACCTATGTTTTACAGTAATAAAAGAAAACTATGAAAGCTCCAAATCTGACTTTTAAATCCCCCAGGGCTACCAATTTTAACTTTTGATGTGCTCAATATCTGGAAAAATGAAAAAAAAAAAAGATTTGAGTTATCAAAAGTTATTACATTCAATAACTTTGAACACCTTTTAGAATTTCCAAAGTCATTTGCATAATCCTCTCAGTGCCTTAAAAGTGACATACAAAAAGAATAAATTCCAAAGTGTTGTACCTTAAATATGTACATGAAATCTTGAATTTGACAAGAAGATTCTAAGAATTTCCCTAAATAAATTTAAAGCCATATTACTAATAACCACAGAATTAAATGCTGGAAATATGTTCCTAGACTTTGCAAGACCAGCAACAGACTGCAGGACTGTATTTTCTTAGCATCACCTAGTGATCAATTTCCTACATACTTCTACAGACACATAAAATCATAAACAGAAAGTGAGAAATACTGTTGAATGTTGCCCCTTTTAGAACAGACTATAAACTGGTAAACTGGAGTAGAAGTGGAAATGGGTCCTAGATATAAAATTTGTCCCAATTAAAATGTCAGGGGGGGGAAGTATATTTCACCTCAAACCACTAGTGTTAAGTATTTTTCATTCAAATGAAGTCACACTTGACTGTCTTAAATGAAAAAAAGTTCATAGGTAATAAACTCTCACAATAAAACTTTAAGAGACAAAAAGCTGAAGAGAAAGGACTGGTAATAGGATCTCAATATAAAATTTAAAAACTAGTTCCTTTTCACCGGCTGACATTCTTTTCTTCCAATTTGTTTTGCTTTCCTGAAGCATAGCAAAAATGAGAGCATCTAGCTGCTCTTGGGAATGGAGAACAACACATCTTCTGTAGAAGCAAGAGACAGGAAGAACCCACTTGCAGTCTGATAGGACCCGAGTTTTGCAGACAATACTGGATCACTGTCACCTGAGAATAAGAGCACCCACAGACCAAGAAACACAGATGCTATCCTGTCAGACAGTGGCCCTCTATTTTTCCTAATTCTATGACAGCAGTGATATACCAAATGACAATAAGGTATAAATGAAAAAAGTAATGAATCGCTCCTGTCTCACACTTCACATTGTATTATAACTCACATCCACTTGAGCACGAATGAAAAAGTAAATTCAATGGCTCCTATAATTATCTTGACTACTCCTGACTCAACTGGTGTAGAAACAAGGCACGTCCACCAGGCCTGGGAAGTGTAGGTAGTAGTCATGTTCACATTTAGCCGCTCAGTTTCCTGTTTTTCCAGCACATCTGAACTGACACAAAACAGTAGCAGCTGTAAAACTTTGGCTCCTGCCACCACTGCTCCCCTTGGACTCCTGTAATACTTCCTATTTCTGTTTCTACAGAAATAATACCATGTGTGCATATGCATAAAGACAGATTAGAGAGATGGAAATCCTCAAAGACTAGTGACAAATGTCTCACCCAGCAGTGAGTAATCTTAACTGCACTTCCTTAGAAATTTATCATTGTAAGTACAGAAGCTGTGATGCTAGGCCATAAGGTGAACCGGTGTATTCAAATTTAACAAATGTGGGCTGGAGAGGTGGCTCAGGGGTAGAGTGCTTGCCTGCATGTATGAAGACCTGGGTTCCATCCCCAGCACCACATCAACTAAATGGAGGCAAAACAAAAATCAGATGAAAAAAATGACCTCTCTTTAAAAACAAATAAATAAATAAATTCAACAAATGCACCAGATTTCATACCAACTACTTTGTGTTAATCCCTCAAATTAATCAGTAAGAATGTACTTTTTCCAGCAATGCTAATTATTATAATGACATATTCTGATTCCTTCAACTTTTAATCCTAATGTCAACCTACTCAACATATCAAAAAATAAATGAATCAAAATTATTATTCTATTGGCACAAATTTTGAAACCAAACTGTTATAATTCAGGTTTCTATTCAACTACTTTTCAGAGGCTCACCTCTAAAACACTTTGGCTATTTTCCAAAATTCAAATCCCACCCAAAATGGCATTTTTATTCTTTTAAATACATTCAAAAGAATTTGTTTACAACTCTGAGGGAATTACAAAGGAAAACCTGTACTATTCACCCATACTTCTCACACACACACACACACACACACACACACGGGTAAATAGAGGATTTTAAAATGAGGGATTGAGAAGGTCACTCCTTACTCACCTCCATTTTTCTGACCTCACAGCCACAAACTTGAAAGCCTCCACAGGGCTCACTTGGCAGCCCTAGGAAAAGTTAAGAAACTGACCCAATTCTATAGTGCATTATGGTTTTTCCCTACAAAATTCCAGAAGGTCTGTCTGAAAAGCATATATTAGTATGGAAAGGGAAAGAAGAAATCAAAATATTGTCCAACACAAGGTATCAAAAAAGTAAGGATCCAAATACCTTAACTTATTGCCTATGAAAATGGGCAATTTTGACTTTTGTAAAGAATTATATAGCTATTAAAAATAAATTAAAAGCTACAAATAGAACTAAGTTTTCAGTTTTCTATAGATTGTGTTAACAGAATGATTCTCCTGCTTTTACATTCTTTTCTTACTACTAAAATGAACAATCCAATTAAAACACTTGGTTAAAATACTCTAAAATTCAATTTCACAGTATTTTTTAATGTTTCAAGTCCATAAAGAGTTCCAAAATATTTAAATAAATAACACTGTGAACTTAAAGTCTAGGAAAAAAATAAAACTAACAACTCAAGCTCATTTTGACATTTTTCAAAAGACTAGCTGGCCAGTCCTTCAAAGTCTTTTCCAAGAAATTCATTCCTCAGACATGAAGTTTGTATGCAAAACTGAAGACATTTGGCCCTTTATAAATAGTCATGGGAAAATTCATTCTCCCATACTTTTAGTTTGTTTTTACTATAACAGATGGAAAAAAAATTTAGCAGTCATAAAAAAATTCTCATAGCTATCATACTAATGTTAGAACACTACAAGTTTAAGGATATTAAATATCTTTAACCACCACCAAAACACTACCAGAAATTATAAAGATAGCTTGACCTAATTAAAATAATAGGGATAGACTAAAAAATATAGATAGGAACTTCTTCCACCTCGGGTCCACTTTTTCCTGGGATAATTTGTTTCTGAACATCTTAACTGCATCATTTTTTGTGTGTTTGTGGGAATTTCTCCAGCACAGAAATTTAGACTCCTCTTCAAAATACATTCCAATAAGTTGTTAGAAATCTGAAATGTTTGCCAAAGGGTCAAATCTTGTCTTCACTTAAAAAAATCAAGCACTGTTCAATATTCTGCAAAATCTCTTATTCTAAGATACATTTAATTTAATGGAGGTAGAATATAAATCATCTTATTCAACTTATATTTAAGTTCAATCCTAAGACAACTCCTATAGTAATTAAAATTTTAATTCAATAATCACTACTTCGTTTATTCAATTTCAGAAGTCAGGTCTGGCGATCAACAGTTTTTCTGTAGAGTCAGAGGGCAAATATTTTTATATTTGCAGGTCACATGGTCTTTGTCTGGACTACTCAATTATAATGAAAAAGCAGGTGTAGACAGTACACAGTTGTATGGGTGTGGCTGTTTCCTATTAAACTCCTTACAAACACAGGTGTAAAAAAGGAAATATCCAGTATAGAGAAAGGCTAAGACTCAATTTAAAAAAAAAAACAACATTAAAAAAATATATACTTCTTCAAAGAAGATATGTAAATGGCTAAATGAAGACATACAAATAAAAATATGCATAAAGCACCAATCATTGGGGAAATGTAAATAAAAATCAGGGTGAGATAATACTGCATACCCATTAGGATAGCTACTATGGGGGCTGGAGCAGTTGCTCAGCAGTTATGGCACTTGCCTGGCATGTACAAGGACCCGGGTTCAAACCCCAACACCACACAATGAAGTGTCAGAGCAACGAAAACCAGATGAAAAGATAAATTTGATTGTTTCTCTTTCTTGCCCACTGTTCCTCTCTCCCTCTTAGAGAGAGAGAGAGAGAGAGAGAGAGAGAGAGATTGTACCATGGTAGGGGGAGGTGATGCCCAAAAAATATCAATTGTTGAGAATGTGGAGAAATGAGCACCCTTATATACTATCTTTTATTACTTTTTTTAATTAGTTGAATATGGAGTTACAATTGAGGGGGAATCATCATCAAACAATCAAGAACAAATGTATATTTACATAGTTAGCCAAGGCTGATGCCATGTCATGGATGCCCCCCTTTGGGTTCCCCATGGTTCTATGTCTCCCCCAAAAGAACCCCTGTGTTAAATGGACTTCTGGTGGAGATCAGAGATCTTCTGAGATGATTTCCCCATACTCCCTCCCTCCAGTCTCCTGATATCCTTCCTAACCCCTCCCCCTGCCGCCCCCCCCACTCCAGGTCCTAGGCAAAGATTCCGTTTGTGTAAAAATTCATACATTTTGAGGTTATTATTAGATTAGCCATCTAACATACTGTTTCCAGTTGTATTCTAGCTTCCACAAATGAGAGCAAACATTCGGCCCTTGAGTCTCTGAGATTGGGATACTTCACTTAGCATAATTTTTTCCATCTCCATCCATTTGGCTGTAAAAGCCATAATATTGTTCTCCCAAGCACTTTTATGAAGCAAATATTACACTGATACCAAAATCCTACAAAGACATGTCAAGAAAAGAAAACTATAGACCAATTTCCCTGATGAACATAGATGCAAAAATCCTTAATAAAATTCCACCTTGTACTATTGATGGGAATGTAAAATGGTACACCCACTGTGGAAAACATTGAGGCAGTTAGAAATGAAAAACAGATGACTTTACTAAATGATCCACAAATTCTACTTTTCACTATACACCCAAAAGAATTGAAAGCAGCATCTCCAAGAGATAATGCTACTGGCATGCACAGTGTTACTACTCACAATAACTAAAAGTGGAAATAAACCTAGTATCGACTGATGAAGAATGGATAAGCAAAATGTGGCCGATATATGTAATGGAATTTTATTCAGTTATAAAAGGGAATTGAAGCACTGATACATGCCTCAACATGGATGGATGCCAATAAACTTGTGCTACATGAAATACGCCACTCAAGGAAGACTGCATTACGATAGTGATACAGTCATATCGGTGTTATAACAGTGTAAAACTCACAATAACCAAGTTATAGAACCAGTCCAGATGCCCTTCAACATATGAATGGATCAAGAAAATGTGGAATATAAACATAATGGAGTGTTACACAGCCATAAAGAAGAATGAAATTATGGCATTTGGGGGCTGGAGTGGTGGCTTGGCGGTTACGGTGCTTGCCCAGCATGTGCAAGTACACGGGTTCAAACTCCAGCACCCACGTGCCCAACTAAGTGTTGGAGCAACGAAAACCATGTGAAAAACTCAATAAAAATTGACTCTCACTCTCTCTCTCTCTCTGTCCTTCCTCCTAAAAAGAAAAAAAATTATGGCATTTGCTGGTGAATACACAGAACTGGAGAATGGAGATCATCATGCTAAGTGAAATAAGCCAAACTCAGAAAATCAAGGGTTCAATGTTTTCTCTCACAAATGGAAGTTAGAGCAAAGTAAGGGGGAAAAGAAGTGGCCAGGGTTGGATATCATAAAGATGGAGGGAAGAACAATGAAGCAAAAGGTGGAGACTGAGGGAAGGGAAGAGGGGCAGAATGAATTTGACAAAACTGTGCTATGTGCATGATCACTATACCACGACAAGTTCTACCTTTATGCATATCTACAAAGCACTGATTAAGGGCTGGAGCCGTGGCTCAGTGGTTTAGGTGATTGCCTGGCAGGCACGAGGACGCGGGTTCAAACTCCAGCACCACGTACACAACTGAGTGTTGGAGCAACTAAGGCCATGTGAAAAACTAAATAAAGTTGTTTCTCTCTTTCTCTGTCTCTCTCACTGTCCCTCTCTCAAAAAAAAAAAAAAAAAAAGCACCGATTAAAACTAAATAAATGAGTGGAGGAAGCACCAGTACAGTACAGGAAGAGGAGTAGGAGAAGAGGAGGGAAAGGGGGCACTAGACCTGGAAATGGAGTAAATTAAATTCCATGCATGTATGATTATGTCAAAATGAACTCAACTATCATGTGGAACTATAATTCTCTAATAAAATCACTAAAATTTTTAGGTGATTTGTAAATGTAAAAAAGTGATGATGCTGGGGGGAAAAGACTTCATGATTCTACTTATTACAGCTACCTGGGTCATCAGGATCAGAGACAGATGGAAGAACGGCAGTTGCTGGGGGAGCAGAAAGGGAGAACTCCTATCTAAGGGCATGGGGCTTCAGGAGGCAGGGAGGTGGATAGTGATGGCAGCCCAATAAGAACATTCTAACACTACCGAACTGTGCATTTTAAACAGTAAACTTTAAAAAGTAAACTTTGTGTTATATATATTTTACTATTGCAACAAAAATGGAGAAAAATGAAACAACATTCATTGTATCTTAAATTGTATCTTAAATTGCCAGTTTTGAATCTTAAATTCCAAGCAGTGTTAAGCTGGCATCAAGGTACCATTTGTACATTGACACAATGTTTCTTTCCCCCCATACACATTTATGATTTCTTTAGTAAAGCTCTTAAGATGAGGAACCAATCTTCTAGTACCTTAAAAGGAGATTCAGGTAAAAAGAGGACTCATGAGTTTTTGACTAATTAAATGAAGTTTTAATAACATAAAACATGACATTACTATATAAATACACCTGGCATATCACTAAGATAAGATCATAAAATTGTTATTTAGTTGCCCTCTAAGTTGTTCAGAGAAAACAGACTGTGAAGGAGAAGTCTAGCATTGTTCTACTAAATATTTCATATTTTTATTTGGTAATAAAAAATTCTAAAATTTTGCTATAAATAAATTTTATAGCTACCTAATAGCAAAAATAGACTTTGTTAGATGACAAAAAAGGTTGCTAGTTTACATGACTTAAAGCATTCAAACATATAAAAATAATAAATATGAAGATATAACTTAAATATTTAACCTCCTTTTAAGTACTAGATTTTTAAATATTTATTGGAATTTGTAGAAGTAAAAAAAAAACTGTAAACACAGTTTTAAAAAGAATCAGGATAATACATGAATAAAGCCACTTTAAATAAAAATCTTTTTAGCCATTTAGTATAATCTGTAGTAGCAAACATTGGATGACTATAGGCCTAGGGATGAAGCACAGGGGTTTGAGGTCAGAGCTTGTTTCCAATATTCCTCCACCCATTAGGAGTCATAATCTTGGGGCTGGAGCAGTGGTTCAGCAGTTTAAGGCACTTGCCTGGCATGCGTGAGGTTTCGGGTTCAAACCCCAGCACCATGTACACAACAAAGCTTTGGAACAACAAAAATCACATGAAAAACTAAATAAAATTGATTCTCTCTCACTGTCCCTCTCAAAAAAAAAAAAATTGTAATCTTAAGTATGTTAATCAAGCCCTCTGAGCCTTAGTTGCAGCAACTGTAAAATAAACATTTTTCAAAAAGCAATAGCAGTTTAAAATATATATGTATACATGTGTATATATTTCTGTATATATATGTATGTGTGCATATGAACACATATATATATATAACATAACTGAAATCTTTAGAAAGGCCAAATAAAGCTGAGTTTCCTAAAAATGATTAGAGCCTCCATCCCATTTAAGATTCATTCCTATCTCAGCTGTTAAGAGCTAGTCAGTGATTCTCAGAATCACCTGAGCAGCATTTTACACTTAGCCTTGCCTTGTCTCAGCCCAAGCCAATTAAAATCAGAATGGGCCATGCCTGTAATCCCAGTGGCTAGGGAGAGTGAGCCAGGAGGATTGCAAGTTCAAAGTCAATCTCAGCAATTTAGAGAGACCCTGTCTTAAAAAAATAAAAAGGGCTGGGAATATAGCTCAGTGGTTAAGCAACCCTGGGTTTAATCGCTGGTGCCCAACCCCCCCCCCCAAAAAAAAATCAGAATGGGTAGGGGTGGCAGCATGGGTATTTTGTTTTAAAGTTCCCCTAGTGATTCTCATGTTGAAACTTATGCATTCAATAAATAACTGCTAAAAAGGACTCAGTTTATTAGATGAGTAAAATTCTAGAGCCAATAATGTACCCAAATAAAAGCTTAAGAAAACAGCTACTAAATCATTCCTTAATTCTTCCTAAGCCTTCAACTATATATCTCCAAAATGGCAAAATTATGTGTGTGTTTATCCCCACTACTCATTCCAGATTTGTTTTAGAATCAAAACATTCACCCCTCAGAGCAAAGTCAACCAAGCCTTTGATGTTTAAATTTCAAAAAGTCAAAAATTTTTTAAAAAAAGGTATATCTGGGTAAGAACACAAGCACTAGTACACAGTTCTATGTGCCCACATGGATATCAGCAATTGTGTTGCTTTTCCCTTGTGGACAATGTCACATTACTATGTTACTGATATAAAATTTGGGTACCCTCACTATGGAAGGGTAATTACTACAGGAAATATGTTCCAAGGCCCCCAGTGGATAGCTAAAATCTCAAACAGAGCAGAATCCAATGTATGTTTTTCTAAACATATATAAGGTAAAGTTTAACTTATAACTTAGGCACAGTAAGAGTTTAGCAAAAATAAATAAAATAATATTACTATAACAGAAGCTATGTGACTATGATCTTCCTCAAAATATCTTAGTGTACTTTCAGGTCAAGGAAGAAGCACTTTACAACTTTTGTTTGCTACAGTGAATTGCCAACATCACTACTCTCTACCTTTAGGGCCATTACATAAGGTTTACTTGAACCCAGAACACTGCAATTCCAAGACAGCTTCAGCTGATCTGATAACACAGATAGCTACAAAGTAGCTAATGAGTAGGCAGCACATACAGCTCAGGCATGTTGAACAGAGGGACAATTCATGTACTGGAATACATAGGACCCTATGGAGAAAGAAGACATGAGATCTCACCATGCTACTCAGAATGCTGTGTAATTTAACACTTATAATTGCTTATTTCTGGAATGTTCCATGTAATATTTTCAGACCATGGTTGACTACAGCTAACTGGAAGAGCAAAGAGCAAATTTTTTTTTTTTTGGTCATTGGATATCCATTTGTAGAAAGGAAAATCACTTTTTGCAGCAACCTTCAGCTTCAAAACATTTCAACTAGTCCAACAGAGTTGCTCTCTCAAAAGAAAACATTAAAACAACAACAACAAAAAAAAAACAAAGAATGCCATCAACCTAGTACTTTCTACTTTGTAAAAAATAAAATATAAAATGATTTATGATAATTTTTGTCTAGGTCACTATGCAAATTAAACCAAATTTAATATATGTGAAGACATAGATCAGACATATATAGATATTATGTGACTACATATCACATATGAATGTACATGTTATATAAGAATACTGCTGAAAGGAATTTTTTGGTGCTGAGAATTGAAGCCAGAGGTGTTTTACCATTGAGCTACATCTGCACCATTTACTATTGAGCTAATATGCCACCACACCCATCTGGAAAATTCTATAGACCAATTATATGTAGTAGAGTTTATTTGAACAAACCAAAGGAAAAATAATTTGTGAACTGGGCAGCTCCCAGAACCAGAGCAGGTTCCGAGAACTCTAACCAGCAATATGATCTAACAGCATTTGCAGAAAAGCTCAAGCAAGGCACAGAAACACCTCAAATGGCTACAACTTCTTCAGTTAACTTGTTATAGCATAACTAGTTAATTATTTACAACTTAATCAGTTAACTGACTACAGAGGCTTCTGCTATCAGCCAAAGCTCAGTTGCAGTGATTGATTTCTGTATTGGTTTGGTCTATTGAGCCCAGTACAGGAGCCTAGTCAAAAATCATGGCATCTTACCATCTTAATTAACAAAACATGAATATAAAGTTCCATGGTAATTTTAATCTTCAAGAAAAACCAAAACTTTTGTGATTTATTGGTTTTGAAACTCAGCCTCAATTCAAATGTCAATAATCAAGCCTGTAAGACAAACAATAAATATACAGTAGATACTTTTGCATTAAGAAAAAAATTAATAGTGAAAAATTAAGGTAGAGCACTAGAGGCCAAAGCAAAAAACTCCAGAGGATCATGAACTCTGATGAAAGTGAAATATTTGCCAGCACATGATGCTAAGGTATCCACAGCTTCTATGCATCAATACTTCCACCAAAATATAAAAATATGCCATCTATCCCAGGTAACTCATGACAATATATGATGGATGCTAAATGTGAGTAAAATGGATGCTAAATGTGAAGACATTGAACAGTTTCTTTAATCTATCCCTTCCAATGTAACTTATTTGGAATGTTACAATGAAAAAGCAATAGCTGAAGGGCCATAAAACAATTACTTTTCTGGGCTGGAGAGGTATTGCTCTTGGCTGGCACGTGTGAGGACTTGGTTCAAACCCCCCCACCTCTTACACAATTAAGTATCAGAGATGAAAAGCAAAATAAAATTCTCTTGTTTCTCTCACTCTTTGTTTTTTTTTTTAATTACTTTTCCTAAAATGATCAGTCATGCCCTGAACACGCTTATCACAGAAATTACACAAGAGGAGAGAAGGCTATCAACCCATATATATAGTTCTACACTATCTTAGTACATTTTTTTTTATTTTTTATTGATTTTATTTACTTATTTATTTGCTATAACAATTCCTCTGACGGGTCACTTTTTTCTTTTTTAAAGGTTTATCTAGCTCACAATTTTAGAGGCTGAAAAAGTCCAAGATCAGGCAGTATACTATTTGGCCTCTGGTGAGGGCTTTCTGGCTGTGTCATATTATGGTGGACAACATCATAGCGGGAGTGTGTGTGAAATGGGAAGGGAGGAAAGAGAGAAAGCCAAACTCACTTTACAACAACCCCCTCTCTCCACAGCCAACCCACTCCCACTTGAGGAGCATTAATCCCTCCTAATGACTTAATCACCTCTTACAAATAAATACCACCTCCCAATACCTTCACTTTGGGTGTCAAGCTTTCAGCACTGAACATTTGGAAGACAAACTAACACTGTGTTAGTGATTCAACATAGGTAATTTGTTAAAAAGTAGAAAATACTGAAAGAAATTAACACCATGATCTAGGCAACTAAAACCCTAAATTTTCCTTCAGATTTTGCCACTAATTGGCTCTGAAACGATAGTCAGGTGTCTCTGGTCTTTGATTCTTATTTGCAAAATATGGAGTTGAACTAAATTTTTTTAAAATGATGTGTTACAAAGATGTAAACCTTGGAAACCACAAAGAACTTTTGAGCAGAAATACCCAAGAATAAGAACTAAACTAGGCCTTACAGGCTATTAGAGCACTGAGTCATGATATAATTAGTTTTGCAGTAAGGAATTTACCTCTAACACCTAACAATTAACACCACATTAAGATTGCTCCCTGTCACTTCCCAAATACTCTTTTCTAAGATAAATTTTCCAGAAATTTCAACATTTTTAATGTTCTAGGCTTTATTGAAGAACAAATCCAATATTGAATGCTCAACAAACATATAACAGGCCCTTGGAATACACCAAGGGACAGGTTAGACAAGTGGATTAGAAAGAAGAAATGTTTTATGTTCCAGGAGTAATGACCTTTCTGAATATAATGTAAAAGGACAAAATCAGTTTATCTGAGGTTGAATGTTGAAGTTTTTCAGATATCCCTCAGGTCCAGAGAGGGGATGACAAAAATCCATTGAGAATATTCTCTTCATGTTTGAGAAAGTACATGTACATTCTTTTAAAACAAAGAACTTGGTCAAAACTTTAAATTTTGAAAAGTAAAACTGGAAGTATCTTACTATAAGTGTCACTTTCCCTTCCTTCACCAGAGCCATCTGAATTCACCTATTTTACTCAAAATATCATTGATTTATGAACAATCTGTGAGTGTATTTTGTGTAATTAAAAAAAAAACAGTCCCTTAACCTAATCCATTTCCAAATTCAACAACGCAATTTTGTCTTGGTGGTACCTTAATTTAGGATTCCAAAAGCTGACACATAAATCTGCAGCTCGCTCAGTCTATGCATTTCTTTTCTCATACATCCTAATGTGACAATATATGAAACCATATATGGTAGCATCTAAACAATGGAAAAGCTGGGTAAAAAGAGGAACGGAAGTCAACAGCAACAGGGCTATTTGCATGGGGGGAAAGGTAGCAATTTGGAGGAAAATGAAATAATTCATACACTACATGCTTTCCTCCACGTAAGCACTATGCTAAATATTTTTTAGATTAGTCATGTTGCTTTCAGACTTTTCCATGTTTCCTCTAGACAATTGCCAATGTTCGAATAGTCTCTGATGAATAAACATGCCGTGACTTGCTTCTAAGGAAACGCCTGTCATGTTCCAGGGAAAAATGGCTTCTTCATTCTTAAATCAGAAAAAAATCCACAACACTCATTCATTAGTAACAAAATCTATTTTTCCTTAACTTTTCTATTTAAGGAATGTTCTTATTCTCTTTAAGACATTTGTGCGGTTCAGATGAACTAAGAAAGAAAAGTTGGGGGAACACTTGTAGGAAAAAGCTATACTTCAACAATGGGGATTCCCACTTCAGAAGCTCAACCAGAACATGTTATGCCTGAACTATTTACCAAGACCAAAGTTATTTTCCGGTTCTCATCCTTTGCAGAACTACCTGTTCTCATTATTGTTTACCCAAACGCTTAGCAGGGTGATTATTAGCATATCTGGCAGGAAGACATGCTTCATTTAATATTAACTCACCATGTGACAGCCCCTTCCCCTCCAATCTCTCCTCAACCACGTGAGGATAAAAAGAAAAGTACAGCTGTTTGCAATCTGACTATGCGCTTTGCTTTGGCATCAGCAATTGGCCACAGGCACACACACCCCCAATCAGAGGCGAGCGCCCGCCCGCTCCCGGAACTGTCATGCGGGCTGACAGCTGGCACACCTTCCAGTTGCCCTCCACCCGCTTTCAGAAAGCCCCTGCCTCGCAGTCACCTTGCCATGCTCGCCGGCCTCTGCCTCAGTTTCAGCCCTTGACCAAAGAAACTTTTCTTTTCCTTTCTCGGGGCTCACTTACAGGTATCGTCCACTGCTGCTCCAGAGCCCCAACAAGGGGCCCTTTGTTACAATTTTTGCTCTCGGACTCCTCACCCAATTCCTGGCATTCAGCTGGCCTTCCGCAACCCAGGGCAGCCCCAGTAGGAAAGCAATAAGAAACACCCAAACCCTCACCCCGGGCGGCCTCCGAAAGGTCAGGGAGGAAGCAGTCGCCCTGGCCGCGTGTAAGGGACAGCGAGCCAGGCCGACGGCAGGGCAGCGAGTTGCCAGCCAGGTAAACCGGTGAGGCCTCGCTGCCCTCGCGGTCCTCCTCCCGGGGGAGCGGCGGCGCGGCGTTCCGGGCTTACCCAGCCGGGGAGGCGAGAGTCGTGGGCGCCGCGGGGACGTCCTGCGCACCGCGGATTTGGCCGTCCATCGCCTTGCCGGGCGCTGCGCGGGCTCCAGCTCCGAGGCGGCGCGTCACTGCTGGGGTGGGAGAGGCCGGCCGGTCAGGGCGGGACGCGCGCCTTCCCAGGCCGGACCCGGGCTGGCCGCACGTCAAGAGCCCGCCCGACCCACTTCAGCCCCGGGCGGGCCCGCCTCCCGGGTACGCTTCCACCTGCGGGACCCGGCTCCCAGCCCGCGGGCGCCGCCACGATCCCCAAGGATCCTGGCGGCCACCGAAGCCAAGGCGACAGGAGGCGGCGCTGCAGCCCCCGCCCCGTGGGGTTTACTGGGTAGCCATTTGGCGCCTGTCGGGGAGGGAGAGGAGCTGCCCGGGCTTCCAGAGAAGAAGCAGGGTCTAGCGCAGAGGCACCGCCGCCCCGTCGACAGCAGAGCCCGGGGCTGCTCTGGCCGAGTTTGCACAAACAAAACGCCCTGGGAAAACTTTTCCCGAAGAAAAGTTGGGAGGGCTAATCTTTCTTTTCCCACCCAGGGCTCCTACTGTCTTTTCAAAGGAGACAGTGGCTCGCCTGTTCTCCCTTGCAGCTTCCTCGCCTACACTTCCCTCCCCCGGCCCGCGCGCTAGCAGCTTGGCTCTCAAGCCAGGACTTGAATGGAGGGGAGAGCTGCAGCCTCCCTCCGAGGCTCAGCCCCGCGCCCGCCGGGACCGGGCTACGACGCGCCTCCCACTGCCCCGGGGGCGGGAGGCCGGGCGATCGCCAAGCGCTGCGGGACTCACCCCAATCCAACTCACTCACCCTGCCCCATTTCCCTGCTCAGAGCCCGGGAACTCGCAGCCACCTCCGCCGCACTGCCTCGCAGAAGTGAGGAAGAGGTCGGCGGCATCTGAGCGAGCGGGTCAGCGAGCCGGAGAGAGGAACGGGGCGGGCGTGTGCGCCGAGCGAGCTGGAATTTCCTTCCCTCGGGGCTTGGGGGTTTTGGGGGACGACAGTGGAGGCCAAACAGAAAGGAAGCTCCCAGGAGGAGCGTTCCCATTCCCACCGCTAGGGCGTCACTTCAGAAAGCCTGGCTTGCCCAAGACTAACAGGTGGGGAGACAGGGCAGGTACCTGACCTTGGAGAACCCCAGAGGACCGCCGCGGAAGTGCGAAGAGCAACTCCCAGAACCCGGCCTGCAGCTCGCCCTCCCTAGACTCCGACCTCCCACACCCAGTATTTGGGGGAGGGGGGCGGAGGTGTTACCTTTATGGTTACTCTTCGGTTAAAAGCACACCTGTGACATTGTGATCTTTCTAATCCTGGCAGGTTTAAGCTCGCTCTGTCTTAGGAAGCATATTTTTGTTTTGTTCTAAACCTAAAACAGCTGTGACATGAGTCCTGGATATTATTTTCCTGATGACCATCTGTAAACTAAGAATCGAACGATAGATTTCTTTCATCTCTCGGAAATTTTACTGGAGTAGAGATTCACATAGACATAACTGTGCCCACATGCGTTCTCTTTGGATGATTGGTTACACCTGACCAAACAGGTATATTTGCATATCATCTCATACATACTCTCAGTACCAGTTGCTTTAAGGTGTAAGTCATTTTGATAGGTCTGAAAGCTTGCTTTCGGAAAATGATGTGAAACTAAGAAATCAGTTAAAAAAATTTTTTTTTGGAATGAAGTGTTGGAGAAATATTCCATGAAAGAGAATCTGGAAGGGGACCTCTAGTAGTATTAACATCAAGTAACAAATCTCCTTCATCCTGATAGGATCACAAGTAGAAGATATGAAAATTTACATTGGTAGGTGTTAAAATAAAACATTGAGATGCCATGTTTGATGAAATGCCTTTTTAGTTTTTTATCCTTGTAGCAACCAAAAATATTGCTGACATTAATTGAAATGCTAACTGGTATCTAGTAATACCAATTGTCTATAGTAATCAGGACTTAATTTTTTTCAGTACATAATATATATGAAAATAAGTGGCTTTTTGGGACTACAATATTGGAACCATATCACCACAAAGTTGCTTTTAAACATTGTGACTATCAAGACAATTCATTAAGTCTAAAATCCAGAAGCCTTTTAAATAACTTAGGTTAGTTTCATGAATCATTTCTGGCTCTAAATGACTAGTTTTTATAATTGCTTACACAGACAACGATGCACATATTGAGTAACAGTGAAACTAATTAACGTCTAACTCTCAATCACAAGATCAAGATTAGAACTTTAATTACTTTCTATCTTAATTTATGATATACTAGTAATATTATGGACCCTATTAGGCTAATCTTAAACTTAAAATATTTTCATACCTGCTGAAAGTATTTTCCACTCCCATCCACTTTCCAGTCCTCCTTCTGGTCCTAGGCATAGGGAAGGGTTATACTCTCCACCCCACCAAAGTTAGATATAGCTGTGTGACTGACTTTGGTAAGTAAAATGTTTCATTTCTTGGTAAAGTCATTTCAGTTCCTGTCATCATGTTCATACTATCCCCAGTGCTGCAGCAATCATGAAAGTGTATTTTAAGATGAAGGTTGCACAAGACTGAAGGATCCTGAAATGCTAGACCATTGCCCTGAACACAGCTGCTGGGAGATTTCCAGAACGTACAGCAAGATCTGCATAAGTAAAAAATAAATTTACATGGTGCTTTGGCTCTGAAATAGTTTGATAACTTTCAGAACCAAGACTAGACTTGGTGTTCTCACTTGTAACTAAACTAACTTATACTCTGCTGATTGTACAGTTTTTTAGCAAAACTGTAATACAGTCAATGTGAGCTTTCTTTCATAATGGTGGAAAACTGCCCCTTCCAAATCATTTCTTCTAGTTCTACTGAACTGTTTCAAAATTGCCCAAGTTGTGGAGGTTTTTGCTCAATTCTGCTGTTTGGAAATCTCCCCTCTCCCTACTCCATCCAATCATTTTTAGTGCTCATAATCAGATATTGTCGCTTCAGGAAGACTTCCCTGATTGCAATAGCAGAATCACTCCTCTTTCTTGAACCCCCCAAGACACTTTGTTTATTCTTACACAACATAGCAGAGTTAGAGGGGTTGAACTCAAGTGGAATGTTTTATTCTTTGCCTGCTGAAAGCCTACCCCACAACACTGAAGGCACTCTGAAAATTTTTTAGAATGAAGAAATAATGGAATCTTCTAGGATTTTATTCAGCAGACTCCTAATGATGCGGGGTTTTTGAAATGAGGCCGGATTCTCTGCTCATGCTGGTGAATGGAGTCTGGGCTGCTACAGATTCCAGCAGCCAAAACAGCCCGCTTCTAGTATTTGCAGCCATTCCCAGCTAAAACTGGGAATTTGGGCTCACTGCAAGTGTCTGCAGCCAAAAGTGTTAGCAATTCTCCAGCTAAAAAGCTGGGTGTTGCAGCTCTTGGTATGGTGGAAATTCATCCTGGGAATTCGGCGCCAATCTTCTGGGTTCTTGTCTCATGAATTTGAAGAACAAAATCCACAAACAACAGAAGGAGGAGTAAAAGGAGTAGGATATATTTAGGAAGAAGAGCAGAGACTCTGCAAAGCGGAGGGGTACCTGGAAGCAGCCATCTAATGGAGGTTAGGCCAAGGGTTATATAGATTTGGGTTATGAGCATAAGTCACATTCACGCAAACCAGGCATTGAGAAATGCATCAACTCCATTGGTTAAAATCTATGTAAAACAGGCATTGAAACTGGTCAAGAGCACCATTGGTTAAAACAAAAGGTGGTAAATACTTCCTAGGATCCACCTGTGACCACCCCCTTCTCTTAGGGACTAGGGTGAACCTCAAGGTCTTTTTGCATTTGAAGGCCCTGGGCAAGCCTGTGACCACCCCCCACATTAGTTGGAACAAAGGTGAGCCTCTTGGTCTTTTTGCATTTGAAGGCCCTGAGCATGCCCTGTCAATCAGTCTCTGCCTCTACCAGCTAGCTCTTGGGTAGGGGCCCTCTGTCCAGACTACCTAGCCATTTCACTGTCTCTCCTAATCTGTCTCTTTAAAATATACTTAAATCAGGGAAAGACTTTTCAACACAAAGGGACTATAAATCATTTAAAATGGAACACATGGAAAATGAGAATAAGAGAAGAATTATTCTCCATAAGATTACTTGATGGGTTAAAGCAAAGTCAGCAGATAGAAATAAAGTCCATTTTGCAAATGATAATCTAGGTCAAAGAGTCCACCTGCAGAGAAATAAATGTAAAAGAAGTTGACATACTTAATAAATATGCATGTACTTATGAAAAAAAAATGCCCAAACACTGATTAAGGTGGGAAATGCCAAAAAATTTTGGAAAAACAATTAGGGGTTGTCTAAATATTTTTATAAACTACTAGAAGAAAAGTTTTATGTTCATTTTAAGTATTTTTTTATTCAGCTATAAGTGAAATTGGAAAAATGTATATAAAATTGAAAAATCATATTTCAGAGGCAGTTGATATCTTCCTATGCAATTCACCTTTGTTTATGACAGCCTAAAGGAAGTGATTATTTTTGTGTGTTCCTGGATTGTGTGCATCTGCATGATTTTATACAGCAAGGTCAGAGAGGCTGCATAATAGTTGCTGAGCAGACCTGGAGCTTTTGATCCTGTTGACTCAGCCTCCCAAGTTGCTGGGATTACAGATGAGTGTCTCCATGCCCAGCTTCAATAGTGATGAGTTTTAATGAAGGTCTTACATCAGCCTTTGTATCTCGAAGACGCTACTTAATCTCAGGCTAGCATGAATTTCTCTCTCTCTCTCTCTCTCTCTCTCTCTAGCTCATAAGAGAAAGGAAGAGAATGAGACGATCAATTTCATTTATTTTTCCATCTGGCCTTTGTTTCTCTGGCACGTAGTTATATATATGGTGCTGGGGTTTGAACACAGGTCCTCCCACATGCCAGGCAAGAGCTCCAATAAATACTGAGCCATTGCTCCAAGTCCAGGCTAGCATATATTTAAGAAAGTTCTTTATGAGTTAAATTGATGAAAATGGAGTTAAATATCAAATTCAAAAACACATAATAGTTTCTTATCATTTCATCTTTGTATAGTATTTTTATAATTTACAGAGTCCTCTGTATACATTAAAACATATACAGGGGACTGGAGCGGTGGCTCAGCTGTTTCAGCGCTTGCCTGGCATGTGGACCCAGGTTCAAACCCCACTTACACAACTGAGTGTTGGAGCAACTAAGGCCATGTGAAAAACTAAATAGAGTTGTTTCTCTCTTTCTCTGTCTCTCTCACCATCCCTCTCTCTTTAAAAAAAAATTATATATATATGTGTATATATATATATATATATATATATATATATATATATATATATATACAGGGTTGTCATAATTCAGTGTTTCCTATTTAAATGCTCAATGAAAGAACTTTATTCCAAAGTACTGAGAGTCTTTTTTTTTTGGCTTCCAGAATTCTGGGCCAGGTTTTTTTCACTTGGTGGTTACTCTCTTTGTCTTTGGCACATCTACTTTCTTTTCCCTTTTTATTCTTTTTTATAATCTTACTTTAATACTTTTCCCCAAAAGCTGTTTAATAAGTGGGGACAAATAAATTCAATAGCTATGTTTATTCAAATAGTATAGTTGCTTTAATACAGAAATAGCTATTGTGAAAAAAAATCTTCATTTAGTTTCATTGAAAAATTTTTTTTCCTTTTCGCACTGAAGGTAGAAATATACAAAAGGAAATATGAAGTAGTGTTAATTCTTTCAAAGTGATCATATATCTGGTATAATATCCAGGGCATTTAATTATAATATAAACTTATACACTGAAATCACTTCAAGAACAACTGTTAATTAAAATTTTAGAGGCAAATATAATAACTGAAGACTACATTGTTTATGTAGTATTTAATAACTATAATTATAGCCATTTTACTGTCATGAGAGCTATCAAAATATGTAATAAATGACATACTCGGATGAAGTGGTAGTGCAGCTATTCATATTATCAAGTGTTTAGTGTGTGACTGCCTCTAAGTATTGTCAACCACAAGTATGTTTTTGGAGTGTAATTAAAAATAGAGGATATTTTTACAGAATTATTTTTATACTGTTTAACAGAAGAAAAAGGAGTCATATTTGGCTACTACATTCCCAAAATATAGCAAATCTCTTTTATTCCTGTATGAAGTTTAATATGTATTTATATCAAATTTTGGAAAGAATAAAAGTGTTATTTTTAAAGAAAAACTATGAATTTTACTGTTCATAATCCTATGTTTGGAATTATCATGTTATGCCTTTTCTCCTTTGGAAGGGTCATTTATAACCAAATATTTTAGAAATTAAAAGTACCAAAATAGATGTGCTTTGTTGTGAATTTTAATGATATTTCAAATCATCAGATTTTATATATGAAAATGCAGAAAATCACTTTATATTTTCCTAAAATAGAATTTCCAAGAGGATTACATATTCATGAATTAAGTTTTATTTCAATATTAGAAATATTTATTAAGTGCCTACTATGTCTAGCATTGGGCTAGGGAAAAAAGTTATGAAAAAGATATTGCCTCTGAAATCTCTATATTTTGTTATAGACCACTGGCTCATCAGTATTATTTTTGTAGCTCTCACTTAATATCTAAAGAAAATTGGTCAACAATCACTGTAGGATCCTCTACCTCTCTTTTGAAAGATAAATGTAGACATTTAAAAAATCCTAATTATCAAAAGAAGAAATGCCTGATTTTAGTATGCTGTCTTTTAATAAGTACCACTGTATTTCTATGTTATCATATAAAATTCTAAGCAAAGACTTTTAACATGCATTCCAGGACATAGGTGAAGCCTGTAGAAACATGCTTGGACCTGCAGTCACACAAAATACTTAGTACTATAGGCATGCAAGGAGGGCAATTTTCAGAGCCCCTCCAAATTTCCGGCTCAAATTCTGATACATCATCACCAGGTTGTCTAAAACCTACATTCTTATTCCATCTTTAGGATGTCTTTTTGCCTAAACAAAATTTCTTTTTTCTGAGCTCTTTTGTTACTAGTTGGCAATGATTTTCTTACTGACTGAAAGGGAATAAAGCCTTTTTATTATACTGGAATATCAGTTTTGTTAAAAGTACCCAGAGGATTTAAAATTTAAACACCATTCAAACATGGGTATTATATGGGTATTTCTTCTTCATTTTTAAATTTTTCCTTATTTATTTATTGCTGTTGTTACTAGGAATCTAATACAGAAGCAACTTACTGCTCAGCTACATTCCCAGCCCTTTTAATTTTTTTTATTTTAAGACAGGGTCTCATGAAATTGCTCAGGGTGACCTTGAACTTGCAATCCTTCTGTCAGCCTCCAGAGCTGCTGGGATTACAGGCATGCCCACTGTGCCTGGTTCCTTTTTAAATAAGTGAATAAAAGAACCAAGGGGGAAAAGTCAAATTTTTCTATTTCATTTGAAGCAATTAACAAAAAATTGGTGTTTACTATTTTGAAATTACCTATTAAATTCTTAACTGTAAATGAGAGTTGCATTTCTCCCTTTATGAGTCTTTTGTTGTTATTGTTATAAATATGGACTCCTTATTATGAAAATATGTTATTATGGAAAAATCTTTTAACAAATATGGAATATAACCCCATCCATCATGTAGCTTTGGGAATATTAAAAAATACTTTAGTGTTTCGGTTTTATCTTAAAGAGTTTGGTAAAGTCTTTACTGCTTGTCAGTGTCTCTGTCTTCAAATGTACAACTTTGAACCAGGCGGCCACTGATCAGGCTTTCCAGGCATGAAAAGTAACAAGTCTCAGCACATTTCATCCTGGCAGGGCTCCCTACCCCCTCCTAATTATCCAGCCTCCTGGGAGGATGAGTGTGCCTGTGGTTCACTAAGTACCACAGTGGTTATGAGCTCAGGCGCTGGAGCCATATAGATCTGGGTTAACCTCCCTGGTTTTGCCACTCACTTTGTGAGTGACATAGGAAAGTTACCATTCTTGGCAAAGAGGTGTTGGTGAGGGCAGAATAAGGCTTCATTCAGCAAGGGTAATGGAGGCTCCTTTTAAAGGAATGTTACCAAGGACATCATGCTGTGCCTTGGTTCAGATTTGGTCTGTAGATCAGAAACCTGCTCCTGGCTGAGAGCTCCATTTTCTTGCTCTGGGATAACCTTGGGCAAATGACTCAAATGTGAAATCTTTAATTCCTTATCTCTATAATGAGTTTAGAAATATTTTATTATCTCTCGATTCTTTTTTTTTCTTCATCTATGTTGAATAAGCCAGCTCACTGAATTAAAAACTATTGAATTCATTTATAGAGAGACCAATAATAACAAGATACAGTGTTACATAGTGTTTTATAAAGTGCGTTCAGGTACTGAGTCTAGTCTGAGACTTTTAAAGACCTACAAGGACATTCATATCTTTATCTTACTGTTCTGAAAACTGGATCAAATGACTTAAAATGCTGTTACTGGAATCAAAATTTCCTAAGGTTTTTCCTTTTTATTTTGCAGTAATGTTATAGGTAACTTGCTATAAGCATACCACCTTAAAAAAAGTTAATCCTTGGCAAATAAATATTGTGTAAGCAGCATGCTGAATATCTTTTCTCATCTCTGGATTCTAGGTCAGCTTCAGAGATACTGGTTACCTGAATATGCCTTGTCCCAAAGGACCCACTTCAGTCTGGGGGAAATTTTAGGATTATGGATGTACTGAGTTTCATCAGTGGAGTATGAAAATCAGGCATGGTGGCCTATGACTATAATCTCAGCAACTTCAGAGGCTGAGGTAGGAGGATCACAAGTTTGAGGCCAACCTCAGCAACTTAGACTGGGATCCCTAGTCCCCAATACACACACACAAAATGGAATATGAAAACCAGGAAGACAAAATAGAGGTAAAACATTCAGGGGTGGCCAGAAATTCTGATGCACTCTGGAGTGGGCATTCAGGACTACCCCTTCCCTATATCAAAAGCAAAAAGGTTATACAATGTGAAGTTTTGTTATTAAAAATTTATGTTCTATTGTGGGGTCACAGAACCACCCAAGACATTCTGAAAACTGTAGAAAGCAGGGTTAATTTAAATCAGATCCCTCTGTATTTATATTCAGGTACATTTCATCAGGGGTTTTCTGTGGAAGTAATTAAGCTATTTTTGCCTCAACAAGATAAAAAGTATCCACTTATGAATATCAAAGGAAGTCTAACAAGGAAAGTAGCTCACAATATATATGTTTGGAATATTGATAATATGAAAAATCACACTGCCAGAAATCAGACTAGTATGTAGAAATTGTTGTTTTTTACTACACATCAAGCATGATTTTTTTGCACTGTTGACTGTGGCACAAGTGGAAAGATATGATAGAAAAGCAGAAAAGAATGGCATTTACTGGAATTATGTATTGTAATACTGGAATTATATGAATGTATAAATCCAGGTCTTTTTTTTTTTAATTGAACTCATCAAGTAAGTGGGAAAATAATACCCATTTCATGAGGTTGGTGAGAAATTAAATGCAGTAGCACGGTTACAGACATAGCAGAATGTCTAGCACATACAGGGCACACAGAACTCTTGCAAAGGCTCTAAGTCTGCAGATCACCAGGCACTGGGAAAAGCTGTGCATATCACTTGTTGACGCAAGTATTTTCTTCAGGGTTTACAGTGATTATCAGTTATCACAAGATAAGTATCAAGAAAGATTTACTTAGAGGAAAGGCAGTAGGGGTAGGGAAAACTGGAAGAGGAGAAAGACCGGGGAATAATATTGGCTAAAATGTTACATTGTGTGCGTGAGCAACTATGTAACAATGAATCCCACCAGCATATAGAACTATAATGTAACAATTTAACAAAGACAAGAACAGAAACAAAAAACCCATGAAGTTACTTGAGTAAGGTGATTTTACAGTTTAATCATTGCATATATATGATTTTAAAACACATATACTACAGAAGGTACTATATATGTTTTAGGGATAGCAGCACATTTGCTACATTTTTATGGTTTTTTATTGTTAGAAGTAAAGTGAATGATTTTGGTCAGCAAGCAGCACATATTCTCACATGGAGATCAGAGAATGTACTAGGTAGATGTATAATCATTTCTATAATGAAAAGGGAATGAAGATGTTCTTTCTGTGATAAAGGAAGCAATACGTAACAATATCAATTTTAACCCCTGAATTCCTTAACTTCGTAAGGATTGTTTGTGAAAACTAGTGACCTTTTATTTTGAATGCTATTAATATATAGCTTACATCTGGCAAATGCAAGGCCACTTTTCTCTCTAGGTATTGTATTTAGATTAAGTATCGCCTCATCACTTCAGGCGTGATTCTTATGCATGTTATACATTTTTGCAATCTGTCAATGCCATAGAACACTCTGAGCTGTAGCTCACACTATTTCAACACCCAAGAGCTTCCTTCCAATTCTTTCTGAAATATCTCACTTTTTTTTTTGTAACAATGTCAGAGGAAGTTGAGGAATTTAAGAAGTTGGTGGAACATGCTAATAGTGGTTATGGAATACAACCCCTCCATTTTTAAGTTTCATGTTTCAGTCTACATTGGTCACAGAAGGATCGCAAAAACCAATAAACTACCAAAGTCATATCAGCATTAGCACCTCTTTTAAATGTCAGGGTCAAGTCAAGTTAGTGATACTAAGCATTCTGTAACGATCATAGTTTGATGAGTGAACATGCATAATTTCACATCTGATAGAAAATAGTTTTTCAACTTCTGGTTTCTTCATCAATAAGATGGTGATAAAGTAGTATGATAATCTGTTTTTCAGGGTTTGAATGACGAGTATAGTAAATAATTGTACTCTATAAAAATAGTCTAACACATAGGGATTATGCAACATTAAGTTTGAGACTTTACAAATCATGATATCTAATCATCCATCATATTTATTAGAAAACTGAGGCTTATAAATAGGATTGTGAGATTTAATAAATAAAAACACAGGATGCCCAGTTAAATTTATTTAAAAAAAAAACAATAAATAATTACTTAGTATAAGTAAATATTGCAGGGGAAATACCTCTGTCAAAATCTATCCAATGTTGAACCCAGCACAGCAGTACATGCCTGTAATCCCAGCTACTTGAGAGTATGAGGCAAGGAAGAAGGCAAGTTCAAAGCCAGCCCAGGGAACTTAGCAAGACCCTGTCTCAAAATGAAAAATAAAAAGGGTTAGGGATATAGTTCAGGGGTAGCGCACCCCTAAGTTCAAACTTTAGTAACAAAAAAATAAATTATCCATTGTTTATCTGAAGTTCAAATTTAAGTGGGCATCTTGTATTTTCTCCTTCAGGCCCATCTGTACAGGTATGCTAATTCCTTTAGTTGGCTTGTTTGTTTTTTATCCTCAGGTTGTGCACTAGATGTCTAGACTTACTGGTCCTACATAGCAGTAACTCTGTACCCACTGACCCATTCCCCTTCCACCCCCACTATGAGTCCTTTTCAATTTTACTTTTTTTTTAGTTGTTATGGTTTGGATGAAAGGGGTCACTCAAAAGCTCCTGTGAGACAACCCAAGAAGGCTGAGGTGAAATGATTGAGCCTAACCCAATTAGAGGATTAACTCCTAACTGTATGCTAGTAGGGGGTGGTGAGAGGAGGTGGGTCACTGGGGGCACGTCTTTGGGGGTATACACTTTGTATCTGGTGAAACCATTCTCTGCTCCTTGGAGCCAAGCCTTCCACCATATTTAGCCTCTCCTGTAGCCCCAAGGAATGGATCTGGCTGCCTATAGACTAAGACCTATGAAACTGTGAGCTCCCAAATTAAGTTTTTCCCCTAAAATTGTTCTTGTTAATACCATTAGTCATAGCAATGAAATAGCTGACTAAAACACTAGTATTTGATTAAAAAAAAAAAAAAAAAAACAGGAAAGGGGTTGGGGCAGTGTCTCACTGGTTATAGCACTTGCCTGGCATGCATGAGGACCTGAGTTCAAACCTCATCACCAAGTACACAACGAAGTGTTGGAGCAATGAAAGTCACAAGAAAAACTAAATAAGATTGATTATTCTCTCTCTCTCTCTCACTGTCCCTCTCTCTAAAATAAAAAAAAATAATAATAAAAAAGGAAAAAGAACACACATTTATTTTATGCCTAAGGCACGGGAGTAGTAGACTCCATGCTTTGCTTTGTTTTTAAGATTCTACATGTAAGTGGGAACATGCAATATTTTCTTTCTGTATCTGGCTTTTTCTCTTACTATAACATCTTCTAGTTTCACCCATATTTTTACAAATGGTAGGATCTTTTCATTAAGGCTGAATTCCTTTGGGCAATTTCTTTATCCATTGATCCATTGACTGACACATAGGTTGTTTCTTCATTTTTGAAGTTGTAAACCGTGCTGCAAGAAGTGGGAGTGTAGATATATTTAAGAAGTTGTGATTTCATCTCTTTTGGGTGGATTCCCTAAAGACAGATTACTGGGTCATCTGGCACTTCTGTCTTTCTTTCTTTCTTTCTTTCTTTCTTTCTTTCTTTCTTTCTTTCTTTCTGTCTTTCTATCTTTCTTTCTTTCTTTCTTTTTTGGAACTTCCACACTGTTCTGCATAGCTGCTATGCAAGTTTTCACTCCCAATCAGCAGTGAGCAAAGGTTCTTTTATCCAATGCTTGATATTTATCGAAGGAAGTCGTTATGATTTGGATTTTATTTTTGTTTTTGTTTTTGTTATTATTTTTATGCTTTGCTATAAAATTGAACCCAGGGGCACTTAACGACATCTCCAGCACTTTTTATTTCTTTTTTGAGACAGATTCTCGCTAAATTGCTTATGGGATTGCGAAGTTGCAGAGGCTGGCTTTGAATCTGAGATCCTTCTTCCTCAGCCTCCCAAACTGCTGGGATTACAGGCATGCCCCACTGTGCCCAGCTCAGCTCATGGATTTGATTTGAATTATTTTCCTGATCATTAGTGCTGTTGAGTACCCTTTCATGTGCCTGTTGGTCATTTACATGTCTTCTTTGGAGAAATGTCTATTCAGGTCCTTTGCATATTTTTAAAATCCGTTTACTCATCTTTCTTTTTATGTCTTTTCTTTTTAAATTTTTATTTATTTCTTTATTTATTGCTGTTGAGTTTCACGAACTCCTTATATATTTAGGCTTCCAACTCTAAATAGGCATATGCTTTCCCCAATCAAAGGCTGTCTTTTTTTTTTTTTTCTTTGCTAGGCAGAAACATTTTAGTTTAATGTCATTACATTTGTTTGCTTTGGTATGTTTAGCTTGTGCTTTCGATGTCCTATCCCAAAAAAAAAAAAAAAAAAAAAAAAAAAAAATTGCCAATCCAATGTCAAGGAGCTTTCCCCTGTTTTCTTCTGGGAATTTTAGTGTCAGGTCTTTGGTGCTCTGATAATTCTTTTCAAAGGGCATATAGCTGATTATATACCAATGAAGAAACAAAAACTGAAAAATTGCATCATTTATATGTCACTTTTATGAAATATTATTACATAGTGTAAAAACAGGGAGTAATTCTATAATAGAAAAGAAAAATGAACACATTTCATAACTACACTTCTGTAAGAAATGGAAAATAATCTAATTATTTGAAATAGAAATCTCTAAATGTATCGCCTCTAGTTATCATTGTCTAGATTATTTTATTCATTATTTGAAAGACACTCTTATGTAATCAGTTGGTGGTTGTTATTATCCAGAGCTGAGTATCCATTATGCCTCAAGGCATGTATTTTCTTTTTTTCTCAATAGTTAAAGTTATTAACTTTAACTGTGGTAAAGTGGCAGAGCACATATTTACTACATGTGAAGTCCAAGATTCCGTCTGGAGCACATATATATGCACACACACACACACACACACACACACACATGCACACATTCGTACACCCACACACAGTAAAATGTCAACTAAGAAAAAGTTTAGAATGACTTTATAGGAGCTGGGGATATAGTGTGGTGGTAGAGTGCTTGTTCATCATATGTAAGGCCTTGGGTTCCAATCACCAGTGAGGTGAGGTAACAGGTAAGACATTTTCTAAAATTCAACTTTGGAATTACCTTATAGCTTTCTTCTGATTTATACTTGAAGTTTTAGATTAGTATGGATTTTGTAATTTCATTTTAGTCACTGTAAGCTACCTGAGTTTTTGCTTTTGTTCTTTTTAGTTTTGCTGCACTGGGTCTTAGACCCAGGGCCTCACACATGCTAGGTACAGCACTCTGCCACTTAACTACATTCCGCAGACTTTTCTATTTTACTTTGAGACAGGGTCTTAAAAAATTGCCTAGGCTGGTCTGGAGACCAGCTCATGGATCCTCCTGCCTCAGCCTCCTGAGTAGCTGGAATTGCAGGTGTGTGCCAGCTTATATTCATTTAATTTAAAAGGAAACCTAAGAATGTAGCATTGAAATACTAGTATATAGGGGCTGGAGCGGTAGCTCAGCGGTTTCAGTGCTTGCCTGGCAAGCACGAGGACCCGGGTTCAAACCCCAGCACCACGTACACAACTAAGTGTTGGAACAACTAAGACCACGTGAAAAACTAAAATAAAATTGTTTCTCTCTTTCTCTGTCTCTCTCACTGTCCCTCTCTCTTTAAAAAAAAAAAAGAAAAAAAGAAATACTAGTATATAAACTACCCTCCGTTTACAGAGATGCAAACGGAGATCTTCCTTAAGGGGTTTCCTTGAAACTGAAACAGGGTCTTTGGGTCATCCTGACTTAATGAAGTCACCATGGACCATAAAAAGAGATAAGTATATTTATCTTTTCATTCTATTTTAATCATTTAATATGTGTTTATAAAATCAGCCATATAAGGTCCGTAATAAGATGCTCTTTTTAGTCTCTTAAGAAATCTGTAATTGTCTCGCCTTTTTCATTCCAAATGAATAATCTTTTATTTTTTAATTTTACTAAAAGTATGTTGATTTTATAAGACTTTTTTTTATAACCAACTTTTGGCATTCTTAATCTCCATTGCATGTTTATTTTAAAATTTTTGAAATGGAATGCATTGCTTTTTCCAGTTATTCCTGAGGGAAAGTCTAATAGGATTTAAAAGACTTTCTCAGGCATTATAGAGATGATGCCTGTCCAGAATGGCAAGTCTGACCAATAGATACCTTCAAAATTGAAAAGTCTTTGCTTTTAAGATCAGTAGATTTGTTATTTAGTAAGATTAGGAGATGTGGTTAATTCCAATTATAAATTATTTTTAAAAGTACACCTTAGAAATATGGAACAGAAAAATGTAATCAAATATTTAAAAAATTAAAATTCTATACAAATGATTAGGTACATCAAGTACAAGTGCTGTCCAGCAAGCAATAAAGAGAAAAATCTCTTGCCAATGTTATGGTAATAATACATTGGGTGTTTCTTAGATTTATTTATAAGATACTAAGAGCTTTATATATTTTAAGGATGTAATTAATTCTTGAAACCTCTTTATAGGACAAAAGGAGGCATAATTATTATTCTTTTGAAGATAAACAAAATACAACTCAAATTTATTACATAATTACCCCAAGCACACACAAATTGGTGGAACTGCAGTACTTAAGTCCTCACACTTTTTGTAGAAAAGACAATATACTAGCTTCTGTTAATATCAGGAAATATTTTGAAATTACTTAAGGAATAACCATCTTCTAATTATTTTTATATTAGATTAATATTATTAACAACAATAAATAATATTAGAATCACTATAAAAGCAATAAAAAAGTAGAATTGGTTTGGAACATTCTTTAAATTCCTCTTTTAAATAATAAATCATCTTACTGGGCTTGGTGGTCCACACATGTGTTCCCATCAGCTTGGAAACTGAGGCAGTTATATTGCAAGTTCTAGGCCAGCTGGGGAAATTTAGTGAAATTCTCTTAAAATTAAAAAAAAAATGTACTTGGCATATAGCTAAGAGATAAAGTGAGTGCTCCTTTATCAAAAAAAAATCCCTAGCACCAAAAAAAGAAAAAAGAAAAAAAAAAAAAAGACTAGAGATTTAGTTCAGTGGTAGAGAGTTTACCTAGGATTCACAAAGCTCTGGGTTTAATCCCCAGTAAAACAAAAACAATAAATAAATAAAGAAAGAAAGAAAGAAAAAAGATGTCATGTCAGATGACATTACTACTAATTACTACTATTTTATAAGAAAAGTATTATATATAATTTAAAGTCTTTAGACTGAAAGGGTCTCAAGATCAACAATATATTTTTAAATACTTTAAGAAAGGATGAATGGATAAATTACTTTTTTAAAGCTGTTCAAACTCCCAGAATCAATAGGTGAATATAAATTCAAAATGGCTTAATCTATCATTGGTCATTAGTTATATTACTTTTTTTTTAAAGCAGTGGTTAAAAGAAGAATATAGATAAGGTCATGAATGTGATTGATAATTCTGTGCCATTTCTAAGATTTGATTTGTTGATGGCAGATGATTTTGTATCTGCTGAGCAGCATAACTTGGTGTACACACTCTCTACCCCTGCCCTCCAGCAGTAAATATGAGTACCTCTGAACTAAGCCTTAGTTTAAAAACAACAAAACTATTGCCACTGATTTGTCTCTACTGAGACAGAAATTGGGGAATATACCAGATGATTATCAGATTCCTGACTGTAGACAGGACCTCTTAAGGACATCATTATGCCTGAAAGGGAGTTGGTGGCTGAAAATGGAGTTTGGGTCCATCACATGCTTACTATATTGACAATGTAAGAACAAGAGTAAAGGGCTGCCTTCAAGCAGCTGCTGCCTTTCACGAGTGTTGTGAGACACATACTCATGACAGGACAGCAGTAAGCAAACATATCCTTAAGTGGAACCAGTGGCTCAGAAAACAAGTGCTCAACCAGCTCTGAGAAAGAAGTCCATGGAATGCTTTGTAAGGACAGAGGTCAGCATAGATGTATATTTGCATAGACAAAAGCTATCTGTGCATTCCTGACTCTAAAACAGTATGAGCTAAAAAGTGTAGTGGTTGAATGATCTTCGCTTGAAAGGCAGCAAAGAATGTATTCTAAAGGAGCACTGGTTGTGAGAAAACTGAATGCAATGTTATCAAAGCTCAGGGAAGATCTTGAATTAAAGGGTGAGATATGTATATCATGTAAAAGACCAGATTCATTTTATAGATGATAATTTTAAAAATATGTAAGAGCAAATATTCAGGAGCAAATATTCACCCAAGAAAGGTGAAAAGAGATTGCTATCTTCCTAAAGCAGGCTTTTTTTTGGGGAGAAAGTTAAATGAGGCTTTAAAAAACAAACACAAAAAAAAACCTTGTGTACCTTAATATTTAACAATGAATAAAGTGCAGAATTATAAATGATATTTTTTAAGCGATAGAGTGGGAGAGGATGAGATAGAAAGAGAATCAATTTTATTTAGTTTTTCATGTGGCTTTCATTGCTCTGACATTTCATTGTGTACATAGTGCTGGGGTTTGAACTTGCATCCTTGCTCATGCCAGGCAAGTGCTATAACCACTGAGCAACCACTCCAGCCCCCATTCAGTGAATTTTCATTTCTATTATTTCTTGGTTGAAATGAAAAGAAAGCACTCTTTAAATTGTCTGATAATAGAAATTCATTTGCTCTATAATGTTTTTGGATCACACACTCTTTGGCTTTACATTTCTTCACCTCAGTGTCTTTTCTAGTTTTGTTGTTTTACCTCTCTTCTCTGGATCGTCATTGATTGCTCTCCATGCAAAGTACTTCAGAAATGACACTCAAATACACAAACTCATGTGACTATTAGAAACTAGCCATGAAGCAGGGTGCGGTGGCACATGCCTGTAAATCCAGCAGCTTGGGAGGCTGAGGCTGGAGGATTGCAAGTTCAAAGCCAGCATCAGCAACTTAGCAAGACCCTGTTTCAAAATACAGTTTAAAAAGGGGTGGGGATGTGGCTCATATCCGGTGGGTTAAATCCCCAATACCAAAACAAAGCAAAACAAAAAAACTAGTCATGTAAACTCTGAAGATTTTCTCTCTAGAATTTGTAATGAGCTTGAGGCAAAGACAGAATCATGAATATATTAGTTTCAAGCTCAAGTTATTCAGGCATTTATGATCCCTAGGGGAGAAAGTATTAGGGAGAAAAAAAGCAAATCCATTTTCATAAAATCTTTATTCCTTCTCTATCACTGCCTTATGATATAGGAAAACTTGGAAAGATAAGAGAATTTCCATGTTCAACTACTGTTTGCAAACTGTGACTACTTGAAAGAATTTAGACTTGTCCTTGTTGGAGGGCTCTGTGCTAGCTGATTGTGGCTGCACTCAGAGAACTGTGATCTATGGGAACTAGGGTTGAGCACTTGAAAGAGCTGCATGCACAAACAGAAAGCTGTGATGCAACTGTGCACAGCACAAATGCACTATGAACTGTGATGAATAGTGCCAGCCAGCACTGGGGAGGACAAGACTCTAAAGAAGATTGAAGTCTTCTGAGTCGGCTACTTTACACTTCACTCTTCAAGCAGGCTTTAGGATTCTTTCAAACCGTCAATCCCAAGTCGTTTCTGTCTTCTGCAAAGAAACCAAGAAAATAACATCCCTAACTAACAAATACGTGATACTTTGCCAGGTTCCAGGAATTCCATTGAGTTCCTTATAGATAATATCTCACTCAAGAATCACAAAACAAAAACACCAACAGCCCAATTGATAAATGGGCCAAAGAGCTAAATAGAGACTTCTCACCAGAGGACATTGATCAAGCCAATGAATACATGAGAAAGTGCTCTAAATCTCTAGTAATCAGAGAAATGCAAATGAAAACCACATTAAGATATCACCTTACCACCAGTCAGAATGGCAAAGATGAAGAAAGTAAACAATAATAGATGCTGGAGGGGCTGTGGAGAGATAGGCACACTAACACACTGTTGGTGGAGCTA
>PVKS010012267.1:0-54240 GCA_004027875.1 Aplodontia rufa
AAAAAAAAAAAAAGAAAAAGAAATCTCTGCGTATATGAAAGGCCTACAAAGAGCGAACTGCATTTAGAATGAGAAGGAATTTCTTGGTGGCCATTAGAAAGTACTTAGGCAGGAAGACCTGGGGTTTCCCCTTTATTTCCCAGTTATAATTTTGTCTGGGTAAGACATGAACGATTTCATCTTGGTATCAGCAACTTTCACAAAACAAAAACAAAGAGACTGAAAAGCAGGGAGAAGACAGAACAGCCAGGAAATTTGGGAACTGGGCTTGTGTTTTCTTCATGTTACCAAGATATTCAGCTGGAAAAGCCAGCAATATGGAAATGCAAAGAGGCAGAGACAATAACATTCCCAAGGAAAGCCTGCTATCATAATCAGAAGACCACAAAAGGGGCATTGTGTCAAAATAGAGAACTTTAAGGCAATATCTCTCCATTCCAGAGAAACAGAAACAAGCAAACAAAAAACATGTGACGTCTGTCCCAATGTATCCCTGACGTCCTGTAGAGAGCCTGAACTTCCACCTTTACCTTCAGCATTCCTGCCAGGGAACTGTGTCTGAGAAGACCAAGTATAGAGCCAGGATGTTATTCCTTACCTGCAAGGAACAAGCTCTACCATCTCAAGGTGTTAGGAGAGACCACATGGAGATCTTGGATTTACACCCTGTTATGGTTTGAATGTGAGGTGCCCCCCAAAAGCTCATGTGTGACAAATAGGGAAGGCTGAGATAAAATGATTGGGTTATAAAAGCCATAACCCAAACAGTGAGTTAAAACCTTTAAAGGGATTAACTGGCAACTATAGGCTAGTAGGGTGTGGCTGGAGAAGGTGGGTTATTGGGGCATATAATCTATATCTGGTGAGGAGTTTCTCGCTCTGCTCTGCTTCCCAATGTGATGCCTTGAGCTCCCTGCTCCCTAGAGCCATGCCCGCCCCCACGCTGTCAGTCTCACCAGAGCCCTAAAGAAAGGAGCTGGCATTCTCTGCACATAGACCTCTGTAACCTTGAGCCTCTAAATAACCCTTTTCCTCCTAAAATTGTTCTTGTCAGGTCCTTTGGTCACAAGTGAAAAAGCTGACTAACACACACACATACCCAGCAGTAACATAATAATCCCCACCATCCTTTGAGGCATAAGTGTCAGAGGAGGCCTAGCAGAGAGTCAGCACATTCACCGTTGCAAAGTGGTAACAAGTCCACTGCTCCCCACCCCCAGACCACAGGAGGAGTTGTGAGGCTTATTCTTACCCAGCCTGTATCTAGTGTCATAGTGTCTGAGTGGTAAATCTAGGCTTCTACTGCAGCTGGAAGTAATGAGTCTCCTGCAATGAGTCTCCTGCCAGACTAGTATCAGGAAAAGATAGTAAAAATTGGAAGATTTAAATAAAATACCATGCCTCATAACAACACAAAATATCAGACTTCTAAATTAAACCACAAATCACAAAATCAGGAGAACATCAACCTGAATGACAGTCATGGCCAGTGTAAGCAGAGTTAGTTTGATAAGATTGAACCTGTGAACAATTTCCCCTTCGAAGGTAATTCTCCAGGTTTTCTTGTGAAGACCACCAAGGGCATTCCTCTTAAAAATCAAGATGTGTGGGAAATTCTACTGTGCTTCTCAATACTATTTCTTATTGTCGTTGTTTGTTTGTCTTGTGTTTCTTTTTAATTTTAGAGTTTTGTACCATAAGAGTCTCCAAATTTGGCAAAGACCTTGAACGAGAAAGACATCATTTGATTTTGATTGGAATCTCTTAGGTTTCCAACTTTTCGACTTAGACACTAGGATTGCTAAAATTTCTGCCATTGTTTTCTTTCCAAATGAGTCCCATCTTCTGACAGCTAATCTGAGATTCTGAGCCTCCAGGTATTTAAAATCAGGAAAAAACTTCAGATAATGATACACATCCACAGTTCTCTCTAGGCCTCACAATTAAGGGCTGGCGCATCCTTCGTTGTCCCTCTTTATTTCTTCTGCATTTTGGGCTTTGAGAATCATGCTCTTTACAGAGATTTGTTTCGGTTTCACTCTGTATCTTCTAGCTCCTTACAGTATTGTACCTCAGTTGAGAAGGGAAAACTAAGTTTTTTAAATTATAGTCCCCCTCAACCATCAGTGCTGTTGTTTATACCTCTGGAGCAGCTTGAACCAGGCCTCAAATCTCAGCCCAGAATTACAAGTGGACTCAGAGAAGTGTCAAATTAAACCTAACTAACTTCTGACAGGTTCTCTACCAACTGGAATTTTATCTCTCTAGTTTTTGTTGATTCTGCATTTTCTTAATAAAGTCTTTAAACATTTTGAGGGGCTCAGGATTTCAGAGGTCTCAGTCCATAGGTGGCTGACTCCATTGCTCTGTGCCCAAGAGGAGGCAGAAGGGTGTGGTAAACAAAAGGAGCGCAGGTGATGACAATCAGAAAGCAGAGAGAGCTCTGCTCACCAGAGACAAAATATAGACCCCAAAGGCAAGCCCCCAGTGACCTACGTCCCCCAGGCACATCCTACCTGTCTACAGTTACCACCCAGTTAATCCCTCTGAGGGGTTCTTCATTGATTGGGGTACAACTCTCATCATCTAATCTTTCACCTTCTTTTCTAAACACATGAACTTTTGGGGATACCTACCTCATATCTAAACTGCTTTCAAATCATTTTTTCCCTCCTCCCCTTCCCTCTCTCTCTTGCTTCTCTATATGGGACTTCAATTACAAGAATAATACCATCTCTTGTAAAGACAGACCCCTAAGTAATCATGAGGGTAAATAATCACTACTTTACAGTATAGAGTTGCCAGCAAGGACGTTTTGTTGTATTTTATACAACTTGTTCACAAAATGCCCAGCTGTATATATATGTGAAATATCCACTACTTTATTATAAACTGATTTGTGCCCAGTGATTTTGTCCAACTCTTTGCTAAAGTACGTGAGCTTTGTATGTTTAAGGTAGGCTAGACTAAGCTATGATGTTCACTAGGTTAGGCATATTAAATGCATGTGTGATTTGTGGCATTTTAAATTTAGGATGGATTTACTGTTATATAATTCCATCATAACTTGAGGAGCATCTGTGTATTTCATATATTTTTTTATGTGTGCATGTATACACACATGTGTTTTTAAGACTTTCTTTGTTTATTTTGTGGTACAGGGGACTGAACCCAGGATTTCTCTACTACTGAGTTACATCCTAGCCTTTTTAAATATATATTTTATTTTGAGAAAGGGTTTCACAAATTTGCCAAGGCTGGCCTCAAATTGTGATCCTTCTGCCTCAGCAACCTGATTAGTTGGGATTATAAACATGTGCCCCCACCATGTACAGCTAGAAATTTCTAGTCAACAAGTTTCTTCCTGTATATTTTCTACTTATCTGCTTTCCAAACCACTAATCCTGTCTTTTGGTTTGTTCAATCCCCTGTATGACCCCATTTATTAAATTCCTATTTTTAAATATGCATCTTTCAAATTTTGATTTCCACTTGATTATCTTTAATGATCTGAGGTCTTTCGTATCATTGTACCTTTTTTTTAAATTTTTCATCTATTTTATATTCATTGGTTCTTTCAAAGTCTATGTCTGATAATGTCAATATTTGGATCACTTGTGGGTCAGATTCTAATGACTATTTTTTCACTTGTTTCCCTTTAATTTGTAATTAAATTATAGAAATCACTGTGAAACTACTCTATAGAAAGGAAGAAGTAGGGGGTATCTCAATCCCTGACCTGAAATTATATTACAGAGCTGTAGTAGCAAAAATAGCATGGTATTGGTATCAAAACAGAACCGAAGACCAGTGGAACGGAATAGAAGATCTTAAGACAAACCCTCATATCATTAACTATTTGATATTTGATAAAGGGGGCAAAAGTATAGTGTGGAAGAAAAATAGCCTGTTCAACAAATGGTGTTGGACAAACTGGACAGCCATTTGTAGACAACCGAAGCTGGATCCTTATCTTTTGCCCTGCACAAAAATTTAATCAAAATGGATCAAAGACCTGGATATTAAGCCTACAACTTTAAATTTACTAGAAAAAGAAGTCGGGTCAACACTACACCTTATAGGAGTCAGCAGCTGCTTCCTTAACAAAACTCCTATGGTGCATGCTGTAAAATCAAAATTAAATGAATGGGATGCAATTAAACTAAAAAGTTTCTGCACAGCTAAAGATCTAGTCAAGAGCATCAAGAGAGAACCTACAGAATGGGAGAAAATTTTTGCCTGCTACACCTTGGACAGAGGGCTAATATCCAGAATATACAGGGAACTAAAGAAACTAAAGTCCAAACTCGCAAATAATCCAATCGATAAATGGGCTAAAGAACTCAAAAGGAATTTCTCTCCAGTGGAAGTCCAGAAAGCCCACAAATATATGAGAAAATGCTCTACATCATTAGTTATAAGGGAAATGCAAATCAAACTTCTATGAGATACCATCTCACTCCTGTTAGAGTGGCAAAAAGTGAAGAATACAAACAATGACAGATGCTGGAGGGGCTGTGGGTAAAGAGGAACACTATTACACTGCTGGTGGGACTGCAAACTGGTTCATCCACTGTAGAAAGCTGTATGGAGAATCCTCAAAAAATTAAGGATGGAACCACCTTATGCCCCACTATCCCACTCCTGGCAATTTTCCCAAAAGACTTAGAATCAGCATATTATAGTGATGTGGCTTCATCAATGTTTATAGCAGCTCAATATACTATTGCTAGATTATGGAACCAACCCAGATGCCCCTCACTAGAGAGGGAGAGAGTAAAATAGAAAGAGAGAATTAACTTTACTTATTATTTAATCTGGCCTTTGTTTCTGTGACACTTAATTGTGTATGTGGTGCTGGGGTTTGAACCTGGCTCCTCGTGCAAGCCAGGCAAGTGCTCCAACCTCTGAAACACTGCTCCAGCCTCCCCATCGAATGATTTTTAAGCAAGAGATGCATTTGTTTAGATATATCAGATAGATAGTAGGATTACATTCTATGACTTTCCCATTGCTTTCTAAACGTTCTGAAGATGTTTTCTCATATTGAAGTAGAGTACAGTGTTCCTTGGTTGAAATGCTGTAGAAGTGGATAAAGATTTCTATAAAACACATAAAATTCTGAATTGCCCTAAGATGTCAAGATATGTATTTGTAGTGTCCATTAAAATGCAGATGCACAGTCCCTTGTTCAAAAATTAGTAAGAATTTCTAGACAGCACCATCAGAGCTTGAACCACGTTCACTAACTTTAAGTGTAGAGTCTATGCAACTGCTTAGGTCATGCTCCCTTCCCCTATCCCTGGTCACAGGACCACAAGACTGAGGATCTCTGAAAGAAAACTAGATCTCTTCAACTCTCCTTTTTGTCACTCCTTTTAAAGCTATAACTGATTTATGTGGTACAATTTATTTTGTGTATTGCAAATACATAATCATTTATTTCTCTCTCTTTTATGATTGCACATATCAGTATTTTGATTTTACCTTTCGAAAATATAAAAATGGGTAAGGATGTTTTTAATGTCATTTTTGGAATAATTTATGTCTGAGACTGCCACCTCTAGTTTTTTACTGGAAAAAAACTAAGCATTATTCTCCAAGAGAATGGGAATAAATGTTGAAAATGCCAGAATGTGCAGCTATATAATTAATCATGCAGACATGCAGGAATATCAGTAATATCTATGTCTCATCAAATCCTTGCCTTATTGCGTAAGGATCTTCTTTAGTATACTCTTTTCTAATTTATGGTTACTGTTGTCCTCATTTTGTGGGCTACAAATGTGGGCATTCTGCCTCCAGAGGCCTCATGCTGTTAACAATTCTAATGGAGGTTTTCACTGCTCAAGCACTAAATTGTACTAATCTGCGAAATAATAAAATGTGCTAAATGGCACACAGCATGATGCATTTGCATAATTCTTTTAAAGGCTTCATGTCTTTTAAAAATATTAATGGAAAAATTTTGTTCCCCTGTTAGAATTCTCTCTATATTTGTATTAAGCATGGGTATTGTAGCTGCCCTGTAAAGGTCTTTAGGATCCATTTTCAGGAGAAAGTACTATTGAATAAAACACTACTAAAAAAGTCATCATGAGCTTTTAAAAATAACAACATTCAGAGAGGACCCAACCTGAATCCTTCTCATATGATTTCAGTGGTACAGGTTAGCAGTTGCTGGACAGTGAAATAGATGTGCATAAGGCTGTAATCCTGTATTTATTTATTAGCATAATATTAAGCTTAGTGATTATTTTAGTAGCATGTTATGTTTCTCATGAAAAGTCCTAATTAAGCAGGGCCTAGGGAAAGCAATAAACACCTTATCTGTGGATTCTGGAGTAACAGTTGTTTTTTTCAAGTCTTATGGATTATCAAGACATAAGAAAAAAATTGCTTTGGATTGTTTCTGTTCCAAAGCAGTTTTATCTCTGCCATAGAAAATCATACTACTCTATTGCAAAAACCTCCAACTGAATAAAATCCAATCATCTTAGCACATGAGATCTAAACATGTTCTTTGAAATTAGGATAATGTCCACCATGCCCTGGTATAGAAATGAACAAATATCATTAATTCTTTTATCTCCTTTTCTTAGTTTTGCTTGTATTTTAAAATATTTCTAGTGGCAGGGGAAGGGAGATGAATATATGCTTTCAGGCATTTACTTTGATACACATAGAAATATATTCTATAAGCTGAAGCACAATTATTATTTTTATGGTATTTTCTCTATATTGTTTTCCATTAAAGATGAGAGGTACACTATATATAATCAATCAAATTACAAATCCTTTCTAACCTTTGAGAAATAATCTCAACAGCAGCAGATATTAATAAGTAGCAGCTCTTTCACTTCATGGAAAATATGTTTTCTTTGTTGTCTCAAACCTATCACCAATTTTTATAAAAGAAAACCATGAAATATTTTCTTAGTAACCCTCCATCCCCATGGATCAGATTCTGGGTACTACTTGTTAACTTAGTTGAAATCCTGTGGTTAGAATGCCATTCAATATCTTGAGTGCTTAAATGTAAAAGAAAATGCTAAGGCAGAGGTGATCTATCCTCAGTATAAATCAAATTAAACAATAGATGGAGGAACTATTATTAGTGATCAGAGTAGACTTTTTAACAAAATTTAACTGTCTTTTGCTGATGTTGAATTTTAAAAGATTTGGGGCTGGAGTGGTGGCTCAACGGTTACAGTGCTTGCCCAGCATACGCAAGGACACGGGTTCAAACCCCAGCATCCACGTACACAACTAAGTGTCAGAGCAACGAAAGCTATTTGAAAAACTCAATAAAGATTGATTCTCTAAAATAAAAGAGAAGAAAAGAAAGAAAAAAGAAATTTAAAGGATTTGATTTTTTATGAGCAATATCATTTTTTTACTTCATGAGAGGGTTTTCATGATTCAATGTTTTTGTGTTTTTAATTTTGTATTTTGATTTTGGTTTGTTAAGATGTTATGGTAAAAAAGGAAGAAAGAACCATTTGAAATTTATGTAGTGTTCAATTGCATTGATTAAATTATCAATCCCTCTAAATATTTCTATAAATAATCTGCAATCCTTTTAATCTTAAAAGCAGATAAGTCATAAAATACCATAATTATAAAACTGTTTAAAATACCTTACCATATTCTAAAAATACTTAAAGTACTTTTACAAGTATGATTTATTTAAGTTTGTATCTTTATTACTATTCTTTTATTGGTTCAAAATAGTGTTACATATTGGAGGGAATCATTACATATTCATGCATACATAGATATTGACAAAGTAAGTTAGCCCGATTGTAGTCCAGGATCACCGCCTCCTTCATTCCATTCCACAATCTCAAGTCTCCTCTGTAATATCCCCATATTGATAGAAATGAGCATATACATGTATATTAATTATTGAAATTCCTGCATTTATATGCCTGCCTGACTACAGTCTTGCTTCTCCTGGGAGTTGATTGGATGCAGCTGAATTGATAATTCCCTTTTTCCCTCTTGCCCCTGCCTCTTTCCCTTCTCCCCTCAGCTTCATAGTTATGGTTCCCCTAGCTTATGTGAAATTTCAACTTGGGTGGGTTCATTATTTAAACTTAGCTAACTTCCATCCTATCTTAGGTTTGAGTCTAGCTTCCACATATGAGAGAAAACATTCAGCCCTTAAATTTCTGTGTTTGAGATATTTCACTCAGCATGGTTTTTTCCCTTTGCATCCTTTTATCTGCAAAAGCCATGATATCATTCTTTCTAATAGCAGAGTAGAATTCCATTACGTATATATACCACAGTTTTTTAATCCATTCATCCAGTGAGGGGTATCTGGGTTTGTTCCATAGTTTAATTATTGTATATTGAGCTGCTATAAACATTGATGTAGCTGTGTCCCTGTAGTATGCCAATTCTTATTGTTAATACTTTTATTCCATTTAAACTATCTTCCTGCTGCCTTAGTAATCTTACCTGAATAAAATAAGAAATAAATATTACATTAGATAAGGCAACACCATAAGATCTTGATCACCAATCAATTATTTCCTTTCAAGGCCTGGGTCCTGGTGAGCTTGGCAAAGTTCTTTAAAGCCACATCACATACCATCATGCCAAACTTCTAACTTGTTAAGCCAAAATTGTGGCTTAACAAGTAACATTAATTAACAGTAACATTTAACATCTACATTTTCACATTAGTTTTAGTTTTATACAATTCAAAATAATGAAATTTTATTCTTTCCAGTTTTCCTGTAATAGTATTAACCAGCCCTATTACCACAATTAAAAATTATATATTTTTTACTTCATTATAATTATTACAACATAGTTGAAAATTTTTCTCTTAGAAATGAAGTTTATGACATTTGGGTGATTTTTTTTCTTGAAAGATGGTTAAATACTTTTTCTATTTATTTGTTCTATGTGATGAACTGCGCTAATTAACACATGCATACTGTTTTTCACTAATTAGTATATGTGAAAAACATTCTGGGCAGGGATCCTTCATGTAGGGTAAAGCTTGGTAAACTCCTGAAATTGACATCTGTTTTTATAAAGTTTACTGAAGCACAGCCAAACTCATTCACATAGGTATTGTTTGTTGCTGCTGAATTAAAGGACTATGACAAAGTACATGAAACCGGCAACGTAAGCTTCACTGAAAAGTTTTGCCAACCCCTATATAAAGGATAGTTTCTTATTTTTCTGGACTAACTTAGGTTACTCAGAATTCCCTGGTTCACTTTTGCTTGCTTTCAAAGATAGAAACATCTTATTAGAGTAAGTATTAGCTGAGTATTCACAAACTGTTTCCATTTTCTTCTGGGGTATAAGTTATATTTTTCTTTCTATATAGTTATATATAGTCATGTGACTGATTTCCCATCAAAGGAATGTGAGTGCAACTGACTTTGGACTGTGACATAAAGAAAAAATTCTTTATTAAACCCCTGAGTACCAAGAGTTATTTTGTAGAAATTAATGCATATATAAATTTATATTTAATTTACAGAAAAAATCAAATATCAGATGGTTAAAGATTTCTGGGTTTGTCTTGGTATCTTCTAGTCTGTTCCATTAGTCTTCATGTCTGTTTTGATACCAATATCACACTGTTTTTTTTACTATAGCTCTATAGTATAATTTCAGGACAGTTATTGTGAAACCTCCTGCTTCCTCTTTCTTGCTTAGTAATGTTTTGGCTATCTGGGTCTCCTGTTATTCCAAATGCATTTAAGAATTGCTTTCACTATATCTGTGAAGAATGAATGTCATTGGTGTCTAAAGGGGGATTGCATTGAATCTACAAAGGGCTTTCAGCAGAATGGCCATTTTAATTCATTTCATTCTGGATAACCAAGAACATGAAATGTCTTCCCATCTACTCAGGTCTTCTACAGTTTCTTCTTTTAATGTTCAATAACTTTTATTGTAGAGATGCTTTATATCCGTTGTTAGATTGATGCCCAAGTATTTTATTCTTTTTGAGGTTATTGAAAATGGGACAGATTTCTTGATTTCTTCTTCAGCAGAACTTCTGTTGGAGTATAGGAAAGCCATTCTTTTATGAGTGTTGATCTATAACCAGCCACTTTGCTGAATTCATTTATAGTCTCTAGAAGTCTTCGTGATTGAGTTTTTTGGGTCTGCTAGGTATAGGATCATGTCATCAGAAAATAGTGATAATTTGACTTCCTCTTTCCCTATTCAAATTCCTCTGATTTCCTTCTCTTGTCTGATAGTTCCAGGTAGGGTTTTGAGGACTATATTGAATAAGAGTGGTAAGAGTTTTCAGTCTTTCTCCATTAAGTATAACGTTGGCTATGGATTTGTCATAAATGGGTCTTTAAATTAAATATCTTCCTTTGATCCCTATCTTCTCCATAGTTTTGAGCATAAGTGGGTGTTGAATTTTATTGAAGGCCTTTTCTGCATCAATTGAGATGACCGTATGGTTTTATCTTTAATTCTGTTTTAAGGATGAATTACATTTATTGATTTGTGTATGTTGAACCAGCCCTGTGATCCTGGAATGAAGCCCACTTGATCATGATGTATTATCTTTTTGATGTGTTTTTGGATCCAGTTTGCTGGGATTTTATTAAGGATTTTTGTGTATATGTTCATCAGGGAAATTGGTCTGTCATTTTCTTTTTTTTTGATGTGTCTTTATTGGGTTTTGGTATCAGGGTTATATTTACCTCAGAAAAAGTATTTGGAAGGGTTCCATCCCTTTCAATTTCCTGGCATAGCTTACTAAGGAGAGGTGTTAATTCTTTTGTAAAGATCTGGTAGAACACTGCTGAGAATCCATCAGATTCTGGGCTTTTCTTTTTTGGAAGGCCTTGGATTACAGTAGCAATTTTGCTTCCTGAGATTAGTTGGTTAGATTTTCCATGTCCTTCCATGTTAATTTGGGAATGTCATATGTATATCACAATTTCTTAAGCCATTCATGTATTGATGGGTTGATTCCATGATTTAGCTATTGTGAATTTTGTGGCTATAAACATCGAAGTGGCTGTATAACTACAGTATGCTGATTTTAGTTCTTTGGGGAAATATCAAGGAGTGGGAAAGCTAGGTTGCATGGGGGTTCCATCTCTAGTTTTTTGAGGAATCCCCATACTGCATTTCAGGTTGGATGCACTAGTTTGCAGTCCCGTCAATAATGTACAAGTGTACCTTTTCCTCCACATCCTTACCACCATTTATTATTATTTTTATTCTTAACCTTTGCCCTTCTTACTGCAGTAAGAAGAAATTTTAGTGTATTTTTGTTTTGCATTTCCCTGATAGCTAGCTAGAGACATTGAACATTATTTTTCCACATATTTGTTGTTTGTTTGTGTTTTGTATATTCTTTTGAGGAGTGTCTGTTTCATTATTTTGCTCATGTACTGATTGGGTTGTTTTGTTTTTGTTGTTATTGTTATTGTTAATTTCTTTGGTGTTAAGTTTTTTGAGTTCATTATGTATTCTGGATATTAATCTCCTATCAAAGGAAGAGCTGGCAAAGATCTTCTCCCATCATGTTAACTCTCTCTTCATACTCTTAACCATTTCCTTTGCTGTGCAGAAGCTTCTTAGTTTGATGGCATCCCACTTACTAGTTTTTTGTTTTATTTCTTATATTTTAGGAGTCTTGTTAAGGAAGTCAGTGCCAGCATCAAAATGATGAGATATTGACCCTATTTTCTTCTAGAAGTTGCAAGATTTCTGTTCTAATTCCTAAGGCTTAAATTCTTTTCAATTTGACTTTTCTGCAGGGCAAAACATAAGGATCCAGTTTAATTTTCTACATATGGCCGTCCAGTTTTTCCAGCACTATTTATTGAAAAGACTGTCTTTTCTTAAATATATTTTGGGCACCTTTGTAAGTATCAGATAGTTATAGGTATGTGAATTTGCTCTGTGTCTTTTCTTCTGTTCCATCGGTCTTCTTGTCTATTTGGATGCCAATGCCATGCTGTTTTTGTTACTACAGTTTTAGTGTAATTTCAGATCAGGTTTTATGATATTCCTCCTGATTTGCTTTTCTTGCTTAGTATTGCTTTGGCTATTCTGGCTTTCTTAGTCTTCCAAATGAATTTAAGAACTGTTTTTTCTAATTTTGTAAAGAATGTCAATGGTGTTTTCATGGGGATTGCATTTAATCTGTATATTGCTTTTGGAAGTATGGCCATTTTGATAATATTAATTCTGCCTATCCAATAACATGGAAGATCTTTCCATCTTTTTAGGTCTTCTTCAATTTCTTTCTTCAGTGTTCTATAATTTTCATTGTAGAGCTCTTTTACCTCCAAAGCTAGATTAATTCACAAGGAGGAATTAATTTTATTTTCTTTTTTGAGGTTATTGTGAATGGGCTAGTTTTCCTGATTTCTTCCTCACTGAATCACTGGTGGAGTAAAGGAAAACTATTGATCTATGAGTTTTGATCCTGTATGCTGCTACTTTCCTAGGCTCATTTATAAGCTCTAGAATTCTTCCCGTGGAGATTTTTTGCATCTTCTAGATATAGAACCATGCTATCAGCAAACACTAGCAGATGTTTATAGCAGCTTAATGTTTGAACTGTGCTCAGTGTGAGTCATGTGCCCACTAACACAATAGATCGATACGCACAAGACAAAAGGAGCACCATGTGTCTTTGCACTAATATACAGAGATATGCAGTGTTCTACTTTGGTTCCTTTCGTGGACTATCTTTCTGATGACACAACTTTGAGGACAACAGATATTAAATATGTAGAATCATTATTTATGGCATACCAAAACAAACTTGCCCTCACCGCATTTTTATAGTGAAAACATGGGTAACGTGGGTCTTCAAGAGATCCATAGCACTTCAGATTAAACCAGACGCAAAAACAAACTTCCTCTTTCAATGAAAAAAGAGAGTATTGAAGAGAATTTTAACTGAAAATATAGGCACATGAAATTATCTCTTCACAAGTTGGGGTTTGGAAGTACTAACGTAAAAAAGGAGAATAAATATTTATTTTTTTCAGTAATTACAATTTCACCACTCCAGAAGGACAAATGTCCTTTTTAGGCCCTGACTACAACAAACACAGATACAGATTTGAACTGTGCAGTGTATATAATATGGTACTCTGTGGTGAGAACAGTGTCTTAATAAAAATTGAGATGACCCAGGTACACAAGTCAGCATAGAACTGTGAAAGTTTCTCAAACGATCATTCAAAATCTAGACTTGAACCAAATCATTACTTTTGCTTTGCAAATGCATGCATTCTTAATTAAACCATGAGTAGTGGCTCTTTGCTATTAGCCTTGATGCATTTTGAACATAATTTCAAATGTATTTACATCCATGTTAGTGTTTTTTTAAAAAAAATGAAATCAGTGTTTATTTGATTGGGATTGTCAAAATTTTAAAATTACCCCTTTACTTTTGTCTTCTTTGAAATGGATACTTTGAAAATATACCACCTTCCAGAGTTGAGAAAAACTAATATTTTTAAGTTTGCAGGTTTGAAGAATGGAAAAATAATTTTATCAAAATTTTCAAATAATTTTATTGATTCTCATTTTTGTTTTCCCTCTTTTCAATTTCTCATTTCTTCCTAAACTTCTCCCTTGTGCACCTCTTCATTTGCATGGATTCCTTATCAAATAACATTACCTAAAAGGTGGTAAGAAAAAAATAATAATTTTTTTTCAGTGAAAAAATTTTAAAAAGGTCAAAACAGAAGAAATGTTATATTCTGAAATTTGTCTTATGCTGACATAAGCAGAAAGTTCTTGGACAAGTTAAGTTTTTGATGACAGTTCATAAGCAACTGAAATAATACTCTTAACAAAAAAAAGTTTGCAGAGGTAAATAAAAGGGAAAACATTGTTTATGCCTCTTCTGTCTATCCTCTCTCCCTTGCCCCTCTTTCTTTCTCACAGACATAAAACCCCTAAAAGATAATTTAGTAACAGCACTAAAAAGGAAAAACAATATACGTGGATATGAGAGCCTGGAAAATAATTACATTTCTTCTTTATCATAAAATCAGTATAAATTCCTTCAAGTATTTCTTTGGTGGATATTAGAATATGATTCCAATATGTGGACTAAAATATCCACCTATCTGGATTAAACTCTAATCTGTAGGAAAAGCTAAATTCAAAGACTCAAAGATAGGTAAGATCTTCATGACACACGTTTCAGAGATCACATGGTAACGAAGGTCAAAAGTAAGTCGAAGGGTTGCCTTTGACATCGTAACTCCCAACAATCCTAAAATTCCAAAATATCACATTAGTCTTTCAAACACAAGGCATCAGTTTTATGTTTTTTGCCTAGTCACTTTAGAGCAAAAGCTACTTTTTTCAATTAAATAGACAGAAATAATGCATCTTAAAAACCAAAGTTCTTGGGGTTAGTGATTTAGCTCAGTGGCAGAGCGCTTGCCTAGCACGTGCAAGGCCCCGAGTTCGGTCCTCAGCCCTGAAAACAGAAAAGAAAAGAAAAAAAGAAAAACCAAAGTCCATCAGGACTAGTTTAAAGCATATAAGCTACATTATAAGATACTGCTGAAGAATGACAATTTTTTGCTTCAATATTTCCACCTTTAAATCTTTCCTCATAATAACTTCATTTTGTGTGTGAACATTTATTTTTTCCTGTTTTAAAATTAGCTAGTCTATTTTTGCCTTAAACTATACATTTAAATTTTAATTCCATGTAAAATGCCAATTCTAGTTGTCATTTTTTTCCTTAGCAAGCAAATTTCCCATCCTCATAATTCTTTACCAAGCTTTGGCCTCAATATGTTGTATTTGAAAAGCAAATAAAGAACACAAACTTGTTCAAGCTCTCAGAATGTTTCAGCCTGCAACTCCAAGAAAGCCTTCATTTAAAACCAATGAACTTTTCAGAGCTGTTGAGAAATGACCAGAGGGGCCAATTAGCTGTTGCACAATTGGAATCTTCCTGACGCTTTGTCAATAATTTATAAAATGGAGAGGGCAGAAGGGGTCACTGTCACTGAGGGGAAGTTAAAATTAAAATGTTTCTCTTGCACATTGTGCTCTAGAAAGCAGGAGGATACTTTTTCTTTTCCAGAGGAAATTCATTTTGTTGTAAAACTGATGATAAATTGTGCTTTATCAGAATCCAACAATTGTGCGGTAGAAGTTATCTGCTTTTGCATACCATCTTTCTTACCTGCCTTAGATTTTAAATCCCTCATAGATGATGCAAATATATTTCTTCTATTTTTTTCTATTGCTATTTCTACACATACCTGGTATTCTACTAATTCCCATTGCCTCAATTCCTAGAAGAGGAGTATAGTCAATCTGTCCTTTATTCCATAATATGAAGAAGCTTGATAGACAAAATTATTTCCAATTTACCTTCGGGCATCCTGATTCAAATTCTATCTTATAAAGAACTGAATGTGAATCCCTCTTCCATTTCCTTTTTAGCATATCCTGAAACAGAGATTCCTATACCTAAAGCTAGTGTTTAATTCAATTCTCAAACTTTGTGACTTCAAGAAGAAAATTATGTGGATTTCATTTTTTAGTAAATAAGGCATGGTGTATTGAAAATACCATATTTACAGAATATAGCTCAGAATGAGTGCCTGATAACAAGGTACTTTAGTTCTGTGAGGATTTGGATTTAGAAATTTTAGTAGACAATAGCTTAGGGTCAAGAGAACTGAGTTAATTAAACACATACCTTAAGGAACATGTAGAATAGAGAAGAGAGATGAAGCTGGAAATCATTCATGTCAAATTGATTAGTCTGTTTAATTAATCTAAGAGTGAGTTACCATGCAAAATTCTCTACATGAAAATAAATTTAAAAACAGAAGAATTAAAAAAAAAACCTGATTTGCTATAGATTTTTTTTTAAGAGAGAAAGACAGGGAGACAGAAAAAGAGAGAGAGAGAGAATCAATTTTTATTGAGTTTTTCATATGGCTTCCATTGCTCTGACACTTAGTTGTGTATGGTGGTGCTGGGATTTGAACCTGTGTACTTGTGCATGCCAGGCAAGCGCCATAACCACCAAGCCACCACTCTAGCCCCTTGCTATAGCTTTTGAACACAATTAATGTTTATGATTTCTTGCTAGACTTTGTTTGAAGTTTGATTAAAGTCACTTGTTTCATAGACTAAAAGGTGATGATAGAACCATTTCTGATGGAGAAAAGGAGGCAATAAAGAAATGGTAACACATATTCAGTAACAAATTTTTTCAAGGACAGGTGAAGATGCAGATCAACGTAGTTAGTCCCTCAAAAAAATGAAATATCCCATAAACTTTATCAGGTAAATTATTTCAAGTGCCCTTGAACTGTACCAGTCACCCCTGCATGATCTCGGCACCTTATGCTCTTGGGTCTTCAATTGTTGAGAAAGTAGCTCCTCCATTCAGTCCATGGTCCTATATCTTTTCCTTTGATTCTATGTAGAAATGGTATTAGCCCTTACTTTCTTCACTTGCATCTAAGTCCTTGGACAGTCCTATTCCATTCCTTTGTCTTCAATGACAGCTTTGTACTGAGGACTCTGAAACATGTGTTTCAACTCAGGTCCATCAATCTCAACTTACTAAACTCTTTCTTTATCAAATTGTATTTAAGTGCCTCCTCTTTACCATACTGTGAAAGACTTATGCAGATATTATTCCAGTGATGCCTATATTCCTACCTGCTCCATTTCTAACCCTCAGCAAAGACTCTGTCATGACTTTCCACTAACGTCTTCCCTGAATTTTAAACTTCAGAATAACAAACACTTTTGAACATCTACCAAACTATTGACTTGGCAATGCATGATATTATGTTATAGATAAGATCTCAGCTTACCTTACTTCTGCCTCTAGGCAAAACATATTGCACCTATTTAACTGATTTCAGCTTCCTGAATAATGGTAACTAGTGGTGGTTCAGAATGTCAGGTTCTGCTCTTAGGGAATGGGGTCATTATGCATGTCAACTGTAGGAATTAAGGAGGTACTGTCTCAAAATATGCCATATTGGTATTTTGATTCTTTAAGCTGAAATCTCTTGAGGAACTACAGTTTCAGAAAGGGCCATTTGGTTTATTTTTTCCTGCATGCAGCAAGTCATAAGATTCTTTTGGGAGGAATGTCTTTCACATACCACAGCCTAAAAATAGTCTGATCACCAGAGAGACTGGTAATTGGGGCTGCAATGAATCTGAAAAAATAAATGCTGAAGTAACTGTCTTCCAAGAAATCCAACACCCTCACTCCATGTATGCCTTAGGCACGTCCTTAGAACTTACTCCCTTATTCCAGAGAACCGTCTGTCCTGTCATTTCTTCACAAATTTATTTTTTCTAAATGTATCATGTTTTTCTCATTTCTTTAGACTTCATTCTCCTGTTAAGATTCCTATGTACCTGTAAAATTATTAAAATACTTAAGCTATCTTTTTCTGTTAATCAACTTTTTTTTTTTTTACTTTGTTATTGTGGGCTGAACACAGGGGCGTGTTACCACTGGGTCACATCCCCAGTTCTTTTCTCTTTTTCAAATTTTTATTTTGAAATAAAGTCTCAGTTGCTGAGATTGGTCTTAAATTTGCCATCCTCTTGCTTCAGTCCCCCAAGTTGTTGAGATTACAGGAGCGCATCACTGCACCTGGCTTAACTGGCTCTAGTATTAAATTGGCTCCTATATTCAGCCAAATGGATCTATTCCTTCCCTATACAACCTAAGTGTCTATTTTTTTCCCAGAACATTTTCCATTGACTTTAGGGTAAAATTAAAAAATTTCTCCTTGTGAACACCTCTAGTTTTTAATATTTCTAATTTTTCTTTTCTAGTCTAATTACAGGTTTATCAATTTTTATTGATCGCAAAGAATAAGATTTTGGTTGTGTTGATTTTATCTATTATTCTATAGCTTTTATTTTTTCCTCCAATTTTTATTATTTCTATATTTCTATTTTTGCATTAATTTTTCCCTTGTCTCCTAAAGTAGAAGTTCAGATTGTTGTTATTTTTTCTTTTTCAAAATATGCAGTTAGGACTTTCAAGATGGCGTCCACCCCACCTTCAGTGACTCCCAGAAGCTCCTGAGAATCACCTCATGCTACAGGCGAGCACTCGGATTCCCACGGTAGGACAAAGCTCCCAGTGTGGGGGAACATTATACCCTGCTAATTTCTTTAACTCCAAAGGAATAGCGTGGTCCATTAACAAATATAAAGGAGAGCTTAGTCCAGGCACTCTGCCCCACACCCAGTGGAAGGGGAGCTACTCCGGAGGGTGGAAACGGAGCACGTTTCCTAACCAAGTACCCTAACCCAGCCGGCTGCGAACTCCCCAATCTGATGTCTCTTAATTTACATAATCTTGCATAAAGTGCTGGGATTTAATTATTCATATTAGCAAACTTGTAGCTCTCCTTGTGAGCAGCAAGCGGCGGCCGCCATTATTTCGTATCCCTGAGGGCGGGGCGGGTTGCTGAGCAAACAAAGCCATCTTAGACAACACGGCCAGAAAACCAGAATCTACCGCCCCGAGACTGGGCCCTTCCCCAAAGGGTCTGTATTGTGCTAGGAATTCACAATACAGCTCCACCTCTGGTCGCCTCCCGAGGAGCCAGGGAAGGACAAAATTCGGCACAAGATCTCTAACTCAATCACAGTGGACAATAATTCTCCACCGGTGCCCTTGGGTTACAAGAGCTGATTTTAAAGTCCTTTAACATAAGTGCTTGCACCAGCGTTGGAGAGAGGGGCGGGGCCAGTTGCCCAGCAGCGTTGCGAGGCCTTAGTCCCCAGGATCAGAAACAGAAGCTACCGCCCCCCCAACCAACTGGCAATCTACCCTGGGGGCTGTAGGGAAGGGAAGTGCCATTCACCTCTCCAGCTTGCAAACCTCTCCATTGGTGACCTTCTGCCCGTCTGCTGCTCCGCTCCTTGCCCAAATAGGAGGAGCCTGTAAACAGAACTCACTCCACCAGGACACATCTCTCTAAACAGGATCATCTGCTTCAGCCTCTGCTTGATATCTGCGTCAGGAAGCTTTCAATATATGGAGCAGCACGGGCTTCCCCTTAGCATCTGAGCTCCTTGCATAGCCAAGGCTTCATAGGCCCTGCCCTCTCCAGGTGGGCACCTCTTAGTGCTTGCAACTGAGAATACCATAAATACTGGCACAATCTGGTCCATCTTCCTCAGGTTTCAGTCAACCCTACAGAGCAGCTCTTGGGACTTCTGAAGATCACAAGACAAGCAGAGTGGGTCATGAGTGATCCTCTCCTTGGATCAGTCAGAGACCCACACATCTACACTAGGATCAACTAGATTGTCTACAACTTCTGAGCTCCAGGTCCAAGAGATTTCTAGAGTGTGGATAGGCAGAAAGCAACCATCTCAGGATTACAGCCCAGGGAGAGCTGAATACCCCCTTGCAACAAAAAATTTTGAGGTGATCTAAGAAAAATCAGGCCACCAGACTTAACCAAACAGCTTCTGCTCCGACAAGCTCAACTCAGAAGAATCCCCAGCTTGATGTCAGATTTGAATGCATCCACCCATACTACAAACTCACTGACCTAGGGACCAGAAAACTCAGAGCTTTACCAACTAGTTTTTTTGTTGTTGTTGTTGTTTACCTCTTGGTTTTTTTGTTTTCTTTTTTCTTCATTTCTTCTTTTTTGTCTTTTCTTCATTCCTTCAATTAAAAAAAAAACCAAACAGGAATACAGCTGGAATATATTATTTTTAAATTTTTAACATTAATGTGGGGTTTTTTTGTTTGTTTCTTCTTTTCTCCTTTCCTGCTTTATGAATAATACTGACTTTGGTGTTGGTGCATGTAAATATTTATCTGTGTATATGTATTGGTGATTGGCTCTTACTTTCTCTGTGTCTTCTTGAACCCTACAGTTATCCCTATAACATTAGGTTCCTATCAGGAAATCATTTCATGATAACAAGTTAGCCTTAGCCTCTGGTGAGTGAAGATAACCACACCCCATACTAACCTCTTCCTCCACTATATTCTGGTAATCCCTAAATATAAGCATGTTTCTCTCATTCTCACCCCACGTCTTTACCTTACCCACACCCCATTTCTGTTTTCCTTAGTCCTAATAGAATAACCTACTCCCCCCTAATCCATATTCCCCTATACTCTAAAGCAGGTATGATTTTATACCTCCCCAATTCACCTCCTGGACTTCCTAGTCATTCCTTCTCCCCAATTTCAGAGACACCCTACTACCTGAAGAAACAGACATGCTTCAAAATGGGTACTTGCTTGCTATCATAATATACAGTGAGAGTTCTCTCAAAGAAAACTGCTACTATTGGTGTTAATCATCAGCTCATCTGTTTTAGTTCAAATGGACTAGTATTTGCACCTACAGCGTCACAAATTCTAACAGAACGGTCTGGCATCTTTAGGTCTGTATTGACCAAATAGCTCCCCTTCACCACGAAGCAAAGCCATAAAAAGCCCCAATTACTCCACCAAGAATCAAAATAAAAGAAAAGCCCTCTGACTCAGAAAATGAGGAAAAGGGGAAATAACTTCCCTCCCCAGCCCCAGAGCTCGCCACCCAAGGAGCCCATAGTAGGGGCCCTAAATGAAAACCAAAGGCATTGAATCAGCATTATGATTAGTAAAGCAATCAAAGAGTTAAGAGATGAAATAAGGAAAGAGATCAGAGATCAATTTCAAGAGATGAGAGACAACTTCTACAGGAAAATTAGGGAGCAATTCCATGAGATGAAAGATCAGCTATACAAAAATATTGACATTCTAAAAAGAGAAGTAGCAGAGCTATCAGGATTGAAAAACACGATTAATCAATTCAAATCTTCACTGGATGATACCAACACCAGAGTATACTCCACTGAAAATAGAACTTCAGCACTTGAAGAAGAAGTTTCAGACAATGAGGATTGGATAAACATTGTAGAATTCAAAGAAGAAAAACAGGATAAACAGCTTATATTACATAATCAGAACTTCCAAGTAATATCTGATGAGATGAGGCATAATAATCTGAGAATCATTGGCCTGGAGGAAAATTCCAAATGGCAAACAAGAGGCTTAAAGAACCTTTTAAGTGAAATCATAAGTGAGAACTTCTCTCATTTTACTATCGATCCGGATTATCACATCCAAGATGATATATCATATACAAAATGAATAACAGAGAAAATAAGGAGAGGATTCTAAAAGCCCCAAATCACATTCAGAGGCAAACCATTCAGATCACTATGGATTTTTCAGAGCAAACAATGAAACCCAGAAGAGCTTGGAACAATATCTTTCAAGTGTTAAATAACAACAACTTTCACCCAAAGATAATATATCCGGCAAAACTCAGCTTCAAATATGAAGGGGAAATTAAATACTTCAACGATAAACTCAAGCTAGCAAGATACAGGAACACAAATCCTGCTCTACAGAATATTCTCAAAGATGTTCTCCATTCAGAAGAAAATGCCAATGATATCCTAAGTCCTTAAACAAGGGCCAGTCAATAATTATATTATACAAAAGCTGACTTTCAAGATGACTCAAAACTCTGTACTCTATACAAACTCAGAGAATCAGCCTCCCATATCTATTCTAACTTTGAATGTGAATGGCCTCAATGCCCCAATTAAAAGACACAGACTGGCCCACTGGATCATAAAGCAAAATCCAACAATATGTTGCCTGCAAGAGACACATTTAACACTCAAAAATAGGCACAGGCGAAAATGAAAGGATGGCAAAATGTCTACCAGGCCTGCGGCCCAAAAAAGCAAGCTGGCTTGGCAATTCTAATTTCTGATAAAAGCAATTTCCAGATAAAACTAGTCAGCAAGGACAAAGAGGGTCACTTTATCATACTCAAAGGGACAGTACATCAAGAAGATATAATGTTAATTAACATTTATGCCCCCAATTACAACCCCCCAAATTTATGGAAAAATACTTAAGGACATTAATCCCCTCATTGATCTCAACACAATAATTCGGGGGGATTTCAACACACCACTATCAACTCTAGACATATCATCAAAGCAAAAAATCAATATAGACATCTCCAATCTGAACAACTCTATAAATCCATCAGGCTTAACAGACATCAACAGAATATTCCATCCTAAGACAGCTGAATTTACCTTCTTCTCAGTGGCTCATGTATCCTTCTCTAAAATAGACCACATCCTAGTTAACCAGGATAATCTTAACAAATATAAAAAAGTGGATATAATCCCATGTATTCTGTCAGATCATAATGCTATGATCTTAGCAATCAACAACAAGAGAAACAACAGAAACTACTCCAATACTTGGAAATTGAATAACTATCTCTTAAACGAAGGATGGGTAAAAGAGGAAATGAGAGTAGAAATTAAGAAATTCTTGGAATTGAATGAGAATGAGGAAACAACATAACGAAGCCTCTGGGAGAGTATGAAAGCATTCTTAAGAAGTAAATTTATAGCACTGAGTGCATACATCAAAAATCTAGAAAGAGATCAGATAAATAGCCTTATGCTTCAACTCAAACAACTACAAAAGGAGGAACAGTCCAACCCTAAATCTAGCAGAAGATAGGAAATTATGAAAATCAGACCTGAAATCAATGAAATTGAGAACAAAAAAACTATACAAACTATTAACAAAACTAAGAGTTGGTTCTTTGAAAGAGTGAACAAAATCGACAGACCCCTTACCCATCTCACCAAAAGGAAGAAAGAAATGAAACAAATCAACAAAATCAAAGATGAAAATGGGGATATCACCACAGACTCATCCAAGATCCAGAAGATTATCAGAACCTATTTTAAAAATTTATAGTCTGACAACTTTGATAACCTGGAGGACATGGACAGGTTCTTGGACACACACAACATCCCCTCTTTAACACAGGAGGACATTGAAAACATCAACCAACAAATCACAGATAGCAAAATTGAAGCAGCAATCAAAGCTCTTCCAAAAAAGAAAAGCCCAAGTCCAGATGGATATACGGCAGAATTCTACCAAGCCTTCACAGAAGAACTAACACCAATCCACTACAAGCTCTTCCAGGAAATCAATAGAGGGGGATCACTCCCAAACACTTTTTATGAAGCAAATATTACACTGATTCCAAAACCCAACACAGACATGTCAAGGAAAGCAAATTACAGACCAATTTCCCTGATGAACATTGATACAGAAATCCTTAATAAAATTTTAGCTAATCAGATACAAAAGCACATTGAAAAGATAATACATCATGATCAAGTGGGCTTCATTCCAGAAAAACAAGGCTGGTTCAACATACACAAATCAATAAATGTAATACACCACATAAACAGAATTTTAAAAAATCATATAATCATCTCATTTGATGCTGAGAAGGCATTTGATAAAATTCAACACCACCTTATGCTCAAAACTTTGGAAAAGATAGGGATCAAGGGAAAATACTTTAACTATGTGAGATCCATTTATGACAGACCCATAGCCAACATTATCCTCAATGGAGAAAAACTGAAAGCATTTCCACTGAATTCAGGAACAACACAAGGATGTCTGCTCTTCCCACTCTTGTTCAATATAGTCCTTGAAACCCTTGCCTGAGCTATCAGGCAAGACAAGGAAATCAAAGGAATTTGTATAGGAAAAGAGGAAGTTAAGTTATCTCTATTCGCTGATGACATGATTCTATATCTAGAAGACCCAATAACATCAGCCAGAGAACTCCTAGCGCTTATAGGTGATTTCAGCAAAGGAGCTGGCAACAAGATCAACTCCAGTAAGTCTCTAGCGTTCCTTTACTCCAGCAACAAATCCGCAGAAGGAGAAATCAGGAAATCTCTCCCATTCACCATCTCCTCCAAAAAAATGAAGTACTTGGGCATTAACCTTACAAAGGATATTAAGGACCTCTACAAAGAAAAGTATCAAACACTAAAAAAAGAAATTACAGAAGACCTGAGTAGATGGGAAAACATTCCATGCTCATGGTTAGGCAGAATCAATATAATAAAAATGGCCATTCTACCCAAAGCCCAGTACAGATTTAATGCAATCCCCATCAAGTTACCAATGACATTCTTCACAGATATAGAAAAAGCAATTCTCAAGTTCATATGGAATAACAGCAGACACATATTAGCCAGAACATTACTCTACAGGAAGGAAGAAGTAGGGGGTATCTCAATTCCTGACCTGAAATTATACTACAGAGCCATAGTAGCAAAAACAGCATGGTATTGGTACCAAAACAGAACCGAAGATCAGTGGAACAGAATAGAAGATCCTGAGACAAACCCCATATCCTTAACTATTTGATATTTCATAAAGGGGGCAAAAGCATAGTGTGGAAGAAAGATAGCCTGTTCAACAAATGGTTCTGGACAAATTGGACAGCCATGGGTAGACATCTGAAGCTGGATCCTTATCTTTTGCCCTGCACAAAAATTAAATCAAAATGGGTCAAAGATCTGGACATTAAGCCAACAACTTTAAATTTACTAGAAAAAGAAGTCGGGTCAACACTACAACACACAGGAGTTGACAGCGCCTTACTCAACAAAACTCCCATGGAGCAAGCAGTAAAGTCAAGAATAAATGAATGGGATGCAATTAAACTAAAAAGTTTTTACACAGCTAAAGATCTAGTCAAGAGCATCATGAGAGGTGCTGGAGCAGTGGCTCAGCGGTTTCAGCGCTTGCCTGGCAAGCACGAGGACCCGGGTTCAAACCCCAGCACCACGTACACAACTAAGTGTTGGAGCAACTAAGGCCATGTGAAAAACTAAATAAAGTTGTTTCTCTCTTTCTCTGTCTCTCACTGTCCCTCTCTCTTTAAAAAAAAAAATTAAAAAAAAAAAGAGCATCATGAGAAACCTACAGAATGGGAGAAAACCTTTGCCTGCTACACCTCGGACAGAGGGATAATATCCAGAATATACAAAGAACTAAAGAAACTAAATGCCAAACTCACAAATAATCCAATCAATAAATGGGCTATGGATCTAAAAAGAAACTTCTCACCAGTGGAAGTACAGAAAGCCCATAAATATATGAGAAAATGCTCTACATCACTAGCTATAAGGGAAATGCAAAACAAAACTTCAAAGAGATACCACCTCACTCCAGTTAGAGTGGCAAAAATGAAAAATTCTAACAACAACAGATGCTGGAAGGAATGTGAGAAAAGAGAAACACTGTTACACTGCTGGTGGGACTGCAAACTGGTTCAGCCACTATGGAAAACAGTGTGGAGAATACTCAAAAAACTAAGGATGGAACCACCTTATGACCCAGCTATCCCACTCCTGGGTATTTTCCCAAAACAGTTAGAATCAGCATATTATAGTGATGCAGCTTCATCAATGTTTATAGCAGCTCAATTCACTTTAGCTAGATCATGGAACCAACCCAGATGCCCATCACTCAATGAGTGGATACAAAACCTTTGGTACATATATACAATGGAATGCTACTCGGCCATTAGAGAAGACAATATTATGGCTTTTGCAGCCAAATAGATGGAGATGGAAGGAATTATGCTAAGTGAAGTATCCCAGTCTCAGAGACTCAAGGGCCGAATGGTATCTCTCATCTGTGGAAGCTAGAATACATGGGGAAGCAGTATGTTAAGACGGCTAAGCTAATAATAACTTCAAATTGTATGGTTCTCAATGCAACAGGGAGACAACTCCTTAGGACACTTGAAGGAATAGAGAGGGAGTGGGGAGGAGGGGGTAGGGAGAAACCCTAGAAGACTGTGGGTGGGAATATGGGGGAATCATCTCAGAAGGAGATCTCTGTCCTACATGAGATATCCATTTAACTCAGGAGTTCTTCTGGGAGAAAAAGAAACAGGGGAAACCCAAGCTGGACATCCATGATATGGCATTAGCCCTGGATAACTAAGTATATATACATTTGTTTTTGAATATTTGATAATGTTTCCCCCTCAGTTGTATTTCTATTTCCATCTAATAAAAAAAGAAAAAGATAATTTAAATAATTTAGTACAAAAAATTGAAAAGCTGATTCTAAAATCTTCATAGAAATGCAAACAACTTAACATAGCCAAAGCAACTTTTAAAAAATAAAGTTCAAGAACTATATTAAACAAAAAAACTTACATTATCTGATTTTATGATTTACTGTACAGTCATTAAAGTTGTGGTATTATATAGACATATAAATCAACAGGATCAGCAGATCAATAGAAGAGTCCAGAAATAATTCTGTAGATACCGAATAATATTATCAAATTATTATGAAGTATAATTGTTTAATTATATTACAGTTGGTAAATATAGTTTAATAATAACATGATTATTAAAAAATGTAGATAATGCAATTAATATAATGTGCTTATAAATTTTCTCCTAAATAAACCTCTGCTATACATATTTGTTAAAGTTATATTTTCCTTTTCAAAATGTTCCTTAACTAATTTAATTCAAGAATTATTTAAAACTATTTGTTAAATGTCCACATATTGGGAATGTCTTGGCTTACATTCCATTGGTGATTTCTAGTTTAATTTTATGGTGATCTGAAAACATACTTTGTGTGTTTTCTATCCTTTTAAGTTTATTTAGGTGTGTTCTATAGTCCTGACTGTGATTTTTCTTAATGAATACAACATAAAACCTTGAGAACATGTGGCTGCTATGGTTTCTAGATGGATACTTATAAATATTAATTAGATACAGTTGATTACTACTGCTACTCTGATAAAATATGTCTATGTTGATTCTCTGCCTGCTTGGTCTATTAATCAGTGACAACACTGGATTTGTCTGTTTCTTCTAGTTCTTTCAGTTTTTCTTTGCATATGCTATATAAAATGTGATGCTCTACTCCTAGGTCCATTCAAGATTAAAATTCACATCCTCTTAAAGAATTTTATCATTCTTTAATGATTTTCTTTAATCTCTGAAAATTGTCTAGGCTTCTTTGCCCACAATTAATAAGGACACTCCAGTTGTCTTTTTATTTTTTTCCAGGAGAGAAGGTCAGTGGGAGAGAGAGAGAGAGAGAATCAACTTTTATTGAGTTTTGCACATGGCTTTTGCTGCTCTGACACTCAGTTGTGTACATGGTGATGGGGTTTGAACCCATGAATTCATACATGCCAGGCAAGCACCATAACTGTGGAGCCAACACTCCAGCCCCTCCAGTTCTCTTTTGATGAGTATCAATGTAGAGTATATTTTTCAATTTCTTAACTTCTAATTTCTGTGTCTTCATACTTAAAGTAGATTTCTTCTACTATATATATACATGTGTATATATATATACATGTGTATATATATACATATATACAATTTTTTGTATATATATACATATATATACACAATTTTGTGGTATATATATACACACACACACAATTTTGGGTATATATATATATATATATATATATACACACACACACACACACACACACACACACACACAATTTTTTGGTATATATATATACACACAAAAAAAATTTTTTTGGGAACCATGGAATCGAAGCCGGGTGCATTAACCAATGAGTGACATCCTAAGCTCTTTTTTTATTTTATTTTGAGAGAAGGACTCGCTATGTTGCTTAGGGCCTCACTAAGTTGCTGAGGTTGGTTTTGAACTTGACATCCTCCTGCCTCAACATCCCAAGTTGCTGGTATTATAGGCCTGTGCCATCACATGCAGCAATACAACTTTTTAATGCACTGACAGCTACTGTCTTTTAGTTTGTAGATTTATATTGTGCACATTTAAGGCATTTGAAAAGTTAAAGTAATATCTTCTATGTTTATAACTTTTCTGTTTGCTGTATTCATTGTTTCTTCTTTTCTCTTTTTTCTGCTTTCTGTGGTCTTAATGGAACATTTTATGGCATTGCATTTTAGCTCCTCAGTACATCAATTGTACTTCTTCATAAAATCTCATTAGCTATTCTAGAGGTTACAAGTTACATTTTTAACTAATTGAACCCCATCTTCAAATAATCATTGCATGTGTGGTACCAGCACCTTAAAACAACACACTCCCGATGCCTTCTTTCTGCCCCTTTATTTCTCTTATCTATCTGCTGCTGTCACAGTTTTCATTGTTACTGTTATTGTTTTTAAACACTTATCTTTTATAACAATTAAGAAATAGTGTCAAAGATTTTATTTTACTTTCATTTATATTTATTTAACGATTTTCCTTCCTTTAGTTGTTGTTCACTCCTGATTAGTATTATTCTACTTGAAGAGCTTATCTTAATTTTTTTAGAGCAAGTCTGCTACCATCAAGTTTCCTGTGTTTTGATTTATTTTATTTTGGTTTGTTTTCTGAGACAGACTTTATTTCTTATTCACATTTTATGTTGAATTTTGTTGAATTCAGAACTCTAGGTTTGTAGGGGTCTTTCCTAACTCTTCAAATATTTTAGTTAACTCTTGCTTGTTTCTGCTTGTTTCCTATGAGAATTCTACTGAAACTGTTATCTTTGTTCCTGTATAATGTATATATTATTTTCCTATCTTCTTTCAAGATTTTTCTTTGTATTTTTTTGCATATATGATCAATGCTTAAATGCAGTTTTCTTGTGTAGAGGATGAAGGGACACAGTGTCAGGAGATGGCAATTGCTCTTAGTATTTTCTGAGCTACCAGGTGTTTGATTCAATACCATATCATTACTTTTAGAAAGTTCTCAGTCATTATTACTTCAAATACTTATTGTTATCTGCTCTTTCTTCTGGTATTCCCATTACTCATTTTTAAGAGTAATACTTCATTCTCTCTTCTGTTAGTATTGCTTTTTCTCTCTTTGTGTTCAGATTAGAAATATTCTATTGATTATTTCTTTAATTATTACCATGTTTATGTAAAGTGGAGTAATGAGGTTATCAAAGGCAGTGCTCATTTTTTGTGCTTAATTTTCTCTCTTTCTTTTTGTTTGGTACTGGGAATTGGATCTAGGTGTACTTGACCACTGAGTCACATCCCAAAGTCCTTTTAATTTTTTTATCTTGAGACAGGATCTCACTAAGTCGTTCAGAGCCTCTGATAACAATACTGCTCCAAACTGGATGCTACCCAATGTTCATTAACACTACAATATTTGAGTGTATTCACTCAGTGGACTTCCATGTAACAAGAGTCAATCAACTATTAGTACACAAAGCAGTATTGGCACACAAGCAAATTTGACTGAAAGATGCCAAAAAGAAAGGATTGTTCTGAGTCTTATTCCATTTATATATAGTTTAAAGACACTCAAAACTAATCTAAGTTGAGAATTCTGGACAGCAGTTACCTGTGGAAAAGGAGAAAGTATTCAGATGAGCAACTTTTGGAGTCTACTAATATTGTATTTCTTGATCTTGGTCCTGATTTCATGGATGTGGTCCATTTCTTGAATTTATCAAGACATAAACTTATTCCTTTTATACTTTGCCATGTACTATTGATATGCTTCAATAAAAAAAAAAGCTCTTTGGCCCATTTATTAATTGGGTTGTTTGTGGTTTTGTAGTTGAGATTTTTGAAGATTCTGTAGATTCTGGATATGAGGGCCCTGTCAGAGGAATCAAAGCCCATGATTCTCTCCATTTTCGTAGGAAACCTCTTGACTCTTTTGATTTTTTCCTTGGCAGTACAAAACTTTTTAGCTTTATGGCATTCCATTCACTGTTTTTTTTTACTTTACTTCCTTCACTTTAGGAGACATATTGAGAAAGTCTTTGACTACTCCCAAATGCTGAAGTGTTGGACCTAATTTATCTTCCATCAGTTGCAGTGTAGCTGGTTTAATTCCTAGCTCCTTGATCCATTTTGATTTGATTCTCATGCAAGGAGAGAGATATGGGTCTAATTTCAACTTTCTGCACGTGGCTGTCCAGTTTGTCCAACACCATTTGTTGAAGAGGCTGTCTCCCCTCCATGTAATATTTTGTCCCCCTTTGTCAAAAATCAGATGTTTGAAGATTTGAGGGTTTATTTCAGGGTCTTCTATCCTATTCCATTGGTCTTCTTTCCTATCTTGATACCAGTACCATGCTATCTTTGTTACTACGGCTCTATAGTATAGTTTTAAATCTGGTATGGCAAAACAAATGGGCCAAAGAGCTAAATAGAAACTTCTCAACAGAGGACATGGATCAAGCCAATGAATACATGAGAAAGTGCTCCAAATCACTAGTAATTAGAGAAATGCAAATGAAAACTACATTAAGATATCAAATTATGGCAGTCAGAATGGCAAAAATGAAGAAAACAAACAATAATAGATGCTGGAGGGGATGTGGAGAGATAGGTACACTAACACACTGTTGGTGGAGCTGCAGACTGGTACACAGCCCCTCTGGAAAGCAGTGTGGAGAATCCTCAAAAAACTAGGGATGAGTCCACCATACAATCCTGCTATTCCACTCCTGGGTATTTTTCCAGGGGATTTATAATCAGCACATTATAGTGACACAGCAATATCTATATGTTCATAGCAGCTCAATTTACTATTGCTAAATTATGGAAACAACCCAGATGTCCCTTACTGGATGAATGGATCCAAAAACTGTGGTACATATATACCATGGAATTTTACACAGCAATTAGAAACAATGATATTTCAGCCTTTGAAGGTAAATGGATGGCTATGGAAGAAATTATGCTTAGTAAAATCAGCTTAACCCAGAGAACCAAGGGTTGAATGTCTCCACTCATCTGTGGAGGCTGGATCTTGACCCTGGCCATTGAGAAAGGTGGTCTATTATCATGTATTAAATACAGATAAGGTGTAATGTTATAAAACCTAATACTTTTTTAGAGATATCTTAGGAAGGGGAAGGGAGGGATAAGGATGGGCAATTGGGGGTCTCTCCTGGGATTAAATCTAATATCCAGAATCTATTCACATTTTATATTATTTTGTTAATAACTTGTATGGTTTTTCAATAATAAATTTCTCAATAAATAAATAAAAAACAAAAAAAGATTTTAAAAAAGCTCTTAAATAATCTTCAAAATTTCTGCATACAATGCTTCTCACCAGTTTTTAAAGCATATTAGATGGGAGGAGGATAATACATGTTAGTAAATTCCACTAATAAAAAGAAAAACGCTGTACATTTTGACATTTTTAAATGGAAACAAAAGTATATGTTAAAGATCATGATGAAATACTGCTTCATGTTTCCAAAACCCTCTCTGATTTGGTAGCAAGTTGCTTTGTAAGTAAGTGCTAAGCAGAAGAAAACCAAAAACAAGGCAGAAAGCATATTAAACATTTTGTCTGTGGCAAGAGTACAGTGTAGCTACAGGAGAGACTGATAAGAAAGCAAAGCTTTCCTTTGCAGATTTAGGAGGCCTTTGATCCCATGCTTGGGCTCTTGGAAATGACCAAATGTGTTGCCCCACCCTTCGGAGGAAGGATTCCTGGGGCAGTATTTGATATAATGGTAACTGAAAACCTAATACAAGTGATGTTGCCATTTGGTGTCCAGTTTTCTCTATTTCTAGAAGAATCAAGGTCACTTCAGTAGACAAAGAGATAAAAAATGATAGATGCACTCCATCTAGATAGGCTGCAGTAGATTTACACCCACTATGGTTGCTGTCCTGCACTCTTGAAAGAGGAGTGTGCCCTCTCCCTTTCACCACATTCCCCTCTCAGTCCCTGAGTTGCAAAACTTGGTTCTTTCAGCACATTTTTTTCAATAATCCAATTATACCAAATATTTTGTGATTTTTTTTGTTATCAAGATGACTTAGGTATTAATGTAGAACAGTCACACATACATTTCTTTCACCAACACTTTTTTTCCTCTCTCTTTGCCCACATTCAGAATTCTCTATGTCACCACTTTTTCTCTTGCTAGTATTTATAGAATGTTCTTACTCTTTCTGTAACTTACTGCTTGTCTACTCTCAGCTCCTGAAAGCTCAGCTTCCAAACAAAACTATAATCAAAGTTTATTCCAAAAAAAACCTCGTCCAAAGTAAGGAGAATTATCTTTCCAGTGGCTAAAATAATATTTTGTCCTCTTTGTGAAATACACATCGGCTTTGAGTTAATTTCCAAGCTAAAATATCATTACTTTAGAAGCATCTACTTTACCAAATGCAACATTCTATTAAAATACAGATGATACCCCCAAAGAGACAAAAGCCCAAACAACATTAAAATCAAAGACAAATGTTAAAGTATTATAAGAGTTCAGGAGTGTTCTACATGTTTTCAAGGCTGAAAGATCTGAACTGATATACATGCATATAAACTATGTGTGAGTTTATGACTGCTGTCCCTAAAGTGTGAGGACATATACCTTGGCATTCACCCATACTGTGAACATTGCTCTGGAGTCCATCACACCTGACCTGTTTCCCTTTTCTGTCACTTGGTAGTAGTATGTCTTGAGCCTAGCCACCTAACCTCCCCAAGTTCAGTTTTCTCCCTTGCAATGCAATGACATTACACTAGCCATGGCGTAGGTTAACTGTGGACTTTGAAATACATAAAGAAAGTGCCACATATACAACAAATACTAAATGCTCCCTTTCATGTTCACCTAGATTAACACATCCTATTTGTATGCTGACTCTTATGACAATCAGAAGACAAAGAAAAGGAACGATTACCCTAGAAGGGGAAAGCTCATGAGTAAAACTTAAATATAATGTAGAAAAAAAGATTCTGTTGAGCAGTTTTCTACTAGTAATTACAATTTTAACAAAATAAATCTTTTCAACAAGTGTCAAGGAACCAAGAAATGAGCCCTGTGGAAAACCTGGGTTTTATTTCATAAAGGAACATTATAGCTAAATCTTCCATCTTACATTATGACTATAAATGATATTTGTGAAAGATCAATATTGAATGCAAAGCTAAGACAAACCTCCTGTTTGGCAAATATCAGAGATGAGAGGATTTTTGGCACTCAATAATAATTAAAGGGTCAATTCCGTGAATCTCTAAGCTTTGGCTGTTGAAAAGGAGGCCCTACTATTCTCAAAACAGTATTATATTAGAGATACTCACACAGGGGAATGAGAGAAAAACTATAAAATTCTGTCCTATGCTCCAAATAATTTTGTATATAGTATAAAAGTATAAAATTCTATCAAAACATACATGCATGAACTTACAGAAAAATTTAAAGTTGAAATGCAAATTCTGAAGGTTGAAATGCTGGCTGAGATAAAAATGGAGTTTTCTGAATAAAAGAAAAAAGGTAGATAAACAGTCTGAAGGAAATCTGTACTAGAAAAGGAAAATAAATCATGGGGCATTGGCATTTCAAATTAGAAGTAACTCTGAAAAGATGTCCAGATTATGATAATAAAGAATAAGCATATGCTGAGCTGCAGCAGTGGCTCAGTTTTTACAGGGCTTGCCTGGCATGCGTGAGTATGTGTGTTCGAACCCCAGAACCACGTACACAACGAAGTGTCTGAAGAATGAAGGTCACATGAAAAACTAAATAAAATTGATTCTCTCTGTCTCTCTCTCACACACACATTGTCCCCTCCTTCTTTAAAAAAAAAAAGCATATGCAAATGATATATTTAACAACTTAAGAAAATGGAATTTAAAATTTGAGAAGTTAAAACAATCAACACGATTATGTTGAACAAATGTAACTTGAATACAACTGGAGAACATAAAAACTAACAAACTCTATGCAATATTACATGAAAAATAAATCAAAAGGAATGAAAAATAAAGGAACATATCAAATAAGATAAATGTAAAATAAATCTTTTGAGTTATGAAATATAAATATAAATAAATAATTTCAATTAGCCAATTAATAGGGAAAAAACCTCTTAGATTACACTTTTGAAAAACATGACTTTTATAATTAAATTCAAATCTGAAATGCTACAGAAACATTAACAAACAAAAAATATCATAAGTTATTTAAAGAATAAGGTATTAAATGAAAGAATAAAATATGGAACTAAAGCCAAAATAGACCTAATCCAGAGACAAAGAGAAAGAACGTTTCACCATTGTAGCTGTGGAGTAGGTCAAGAAAGCAAAACTTCTGTGGACAGAGAGAAGTTCCTGCAGAGGAAGGAAATTGGAAGACTGAAAACTGGGACAAGTGAGAAGCTGTTGAAGGAACATAATGCAAGACAAAACTAATCATGGAAACATCAAGAAAAACAAGAGCTGGACAAAAAAGTAAATGTAGTAATATTTTACAATTTGTTATCACAAGGGCCAAAGAAAAGATTTATTTTGAGTTATTGAAGATAATTTAAATCAGCTACCATAAATATGCTTGTTCTTAGCATCCAGACAGATAATTTAATGTAACTATGCGGAGAGGAGACATTAAAAAAAAGTGTCTAAGGGCTGAGATTGTATCTTGGTTGTACAGCACTTTCTTAAAATGTGCAAAGTCCTGGGTTCCATTGCTAGCACAACAAAACAAACGAAGACTTCCTAAAAAAACAAAATAACAAAAGAAAAATGGATAGAATCTATGGATTAAGAGAATATATACCTTGCTTATTTAAAGCATTCAATTTTTAAAATACTTTGCAGTATTGCCACCAATAGTAACCAATTTGGGTTGTTTATACATGTTAATAAAAGCTAAAAATACAAAAAGAGAAATACAAATGACTAAAGTCAGAGAGTGGGACATGTGAAGAGTTGAGTGGAAGAGAGATCATGAACATTTGTTCTTACAAAGCAGGGAAGAACCTGTAGCTGATGGAAAAATGTAATTGTTATTAAAATTGCAGTGATCCATTCAAGAAATAGGATAATTTTGGGAGTTGGTTTAGTGAGGTGATTATACCCTGTCTTATCAAAAAGGAATTTTAAAAATTGCTAAATTAAGGGCTGGGGAAGTGGGTCAGCAGTAGGTAGAGTGCTTGCCTGGCATGTGCAAGGACCTGGGTTTAATCCCCAGCACCAGGTACACAACTAAGTGAAGGAAATAAAAAAAAAAAAACAGATGAAAAAATTAACTCTCTTTCTCTCTCTCTTTAAAAAAAATTGCTAAATTGAGAAACAGCTCAACAATATATTATTGAGAAAAATAGAGGCAGCAGTTTGCAGATGCCAATGGCCATATAAAGGGACTGAATTCCTGGCAAGAGATTGATGCTTTATAAAAGAAATCCACTGTTGACCACCAATAAAAATAAATTGCAGATCTGTTAAAAGATACGTGTAGCTAACCATCATATAGTGCTGACCATATCCTAGCCTCTACTGAGCCATTTCGTGTATTAATTCAATCACAGCACCACTGGGATTTGTATACCATCATCTCCATGACAGAAACAAGTACCCAGAGGTTGTCCAGGGACCATGAAAGCTGCTTCTCTGAGTGACCATGAAACTTAGTTGCTCTTGAAAGATTCTGAAAGGTTCTTCTTGTCTTGCTTCTTGCAGCATCACATTTAATTAACATATATCTGAAACTCAAATCCATGTCACTTTTTATATTTGGAAAGACTGTTCAGATTGTGCTCATCTGCATTTTATATCAGTTTAAGTACATTGCTGACAGTGTTTGGCTGGAAATTAAATAAGAACCAACACATTGTAAAAGGAAAGAACAATGTGTTTTTTAACTGTTTTGGTTTCATAACAGAAATACAAATCAATATGTTATTGGAAACGCAGAGTGGGATGGGGAGGAAAAATAAGCAAAGAAAAGCCCTGTCTCTTCTGAGTTAAGCACCAGGCCTCTTTTCCCTTTTCCTTTGCCTGTCTCAATGGGCACAGATGCCCATAGGGCTGCCTTTAGTGACACCTGCTGGGACTGAGCTGGCAGAAGGGCTTGCAGATTTGTCTCTGTTCAGCTGCTGCCTCTGTGAGGCCCTGAGTCAGCAAGCCACTCTCGGTCACACTAATGCTAGGACAGCTCAGGTTTGAAAAATGTCCTCTTCCCTGGGGCAACTGCTTTCCAGCCTTCTCATCATTCCTAACGGAGAATGACCCACATGCCAGCAAGACAAAGATCCAGAAATTTAGGGAAGCTTCATTGTAAGCCTAAGTCCTTAACAGGGACTCAAGCTGCCAAAACCAAATGAAGGGAGAGGTTTTGCGGTTAAGCAGGAAGTCATTAAAATAATGAATCACCCTGATGGATTTTGAATTCCATTCTCACCCACTTAATGGAAAGATTTGTCATCTTTAAAATATACTCTTCTGTAAATTTAGCATTGACATCTTCACATGTGTAATATCTTTCTTTGATCACTGAGCAAATTATAGGTAGCAAACCATGCCGTATCATGATAGGTTAGGAAATCTAAAGTATTTTTTTTTAAATTAAGGCAATGCTAAACAAACAAATAACATTCTACCCTTTGTGATTATAAAAACTACTGGCTCAATGCTTCCTTTTCTCAATACAGTTGTCTTTCAATTTTGATAGTTTCTTTTATTATATGTTATTTCAATGTCAATTAAAATTTTATCATTGTCTCTGAAAGCTATTATTTGACTAAAAACTAACTTGAAATTTATAACTTCCGAGTTTGAAATTCTTTGTAGTTTCATTTACCCTCCTTAGAAGAGAGGAAGATTATTTGTTACTGCTGCTGTCTGCTTTATTTTTAACTTGTTCACTGATCTGATACTAATAAAAAAATGGAGTCCCCAATCTACTCATTCAGTCCACTTTTGGAAATATGCCTTTTCTACTTTCCAAATTTCCCTCAATTTTTTAACACAATTATCTCATTGTAAAAGTTCTTACAAAAGTCCTGAAAAAGCAAGAAAAAGCAGAGAAAATGAAAAGCTTAATAATCACATCATGAAATCAGCATCAAAAAATTTGGGAAAATTACCTTTTAAAATGGACTTTAGCATGATCTAGTTATATTTCCATGCCATATTCTCTTTGTATCAATAAACTTTTGTGATTATTTTTTAAATGTAAGTTTCATGTGTGAATAAATACTAAATTTTATAAACTTGCTGCTGTTGAATAGTTATCTTGTCAGACATTTAGACTACATTCAACTATTTAGTATTCTAGTAACTATTAGTGTGATGTTAGTATTGGTAGAATGTTACTATTACTAATATTAGAATGACCACACATTATTAGAATGATACCTTATTGTTCATCCAACCTGATTTCATTCTGCATGGACAATTATGTTGGGCATATAGAATATAATTGGTCCTGCTTCAACACTTGCCTTCTATGGTAGGGAGGCCTTCAGACTGGAGTACAGGGAAAAGCTACAGATTGAGATGATAAAGAATTCAGAAAAAAATTGTTTTCTTCTTCACTCAGTATTTTATAATACCAGAAATAAGATGTAGCTGTGACAGGTTAAGGCGAGAGGATGGTATTAAGCATAAAAGTTGCATGAAACATGTTGTTCACAGTGAAACAGGCTATCCCTGAGTCTCTGCTAATTTGGAATTCAATCTCTCTCTTTTTTAAAGGGGAGTACAGCACAGGAAAATAAAAATAAAATTTCAGAAGTAGAATGAATTATTCTGAATATGTCTTCAAGCCCAATAAATCATCACAAAAAAGAAAGATTAACTTCATTATAGAAACTGTTCTGAATGTCTCCATGACACTGGGGGTAAGGACCAGCTGCTGCTTCTGTTGCTGTTATTTTTCTTCTTTTTCTTCTCCCTCCTTTTTCTGCCCCTCTTCTTTCTCTTCTTCTTCTTTTCAATTAAATCTACTTGAAGCACATCATTTGTGGCCAAAGAGGAATTCATTATAGTATTTTTAAGAAAATAATTGAATTCTTGAATTTTAGTACTTCAATGATGGGAAAATTTCCCTCTTCAGAATCAGTCTTTAGCCCTGATACAAATTTTGCTCTTTCATTCTTGTTCATGCTCTCATAGTAGCATTCTGTCCTTTACAACATTGCACAGTGTTTTTGCTTGTCCAAGATCCCCAGATCCTTTGGGGGAATTTCAAATGGTCTTTTTGTGAAGTTAAAGTGTCCATGACTTCCATTTGCCAGTTGGCCCCTCGTCTTGCCTTCAATGTGCATGCAATGTGCATTCTAACTGGTCTATCAATGATATCGTATCCCACAGTCCTGACTCCAGACAGAACTAACAGAATCACATGTCCAAATACATCACTTCTCCTACCTAGAGCTTAATCAAGTAACTGATTCTGTATTCCTTCCATTTATCTACATGTCCAGTGCCTGAAACCCAATTCTTGTTGCACTACAAAGCAAAAGAAAATGGCTGGCTCAAACTCTGTAATTTTCAGTTCAACATGTGAATTGAAAACTAGAGGTGTCCTGTGACTGTGTTAAACTAGTTTGTCTTTTGCAAATGAAGACCGGGTTTGCCAAAAAGCCAAATGGGAATTGATCCTATTGATTCTTAAAATACTGATTTCTTTAAATTTAAGACCTACACAAGTTAATTTATTTGGAAGCGTGTGGCATAATAGAGCAGCTGTTCGAGCAACTCTGAGGAGCTGGGGTAGGGGAGGATTTGGATGACTCAGGTTCTCCGAATTCTGACACTGTTGAGCTTGCCTTACCAGGTAAAGCAGACAACAAGCCTTGCTGTTAGATTTTGTTCCTGCTTTGCTTGAAGGCAAAGCAAAGCAGGACCCTTGTCACATATTGTGACCTTATCTTTTGGAAATATCTTACAAAGGGAAGCCAGTTTTCTCCTGTATCACTCCTACCACTTTTTACCATCACCACAACTCTGTGCATACCATGGAATAGAAAATTATTCCTTCCAAATAAACAAAAATTTTGATAATTTATATCAACAGGCATCTTAAAATTGTGTGGAAATGGATGTCATTGGAGGTAGGCTAAGGAAGAGAAAACATACTGTAAGATTTGGTTAAATGGGGACCCCAAGATGGCGACCACGCCACCAACAGTGACTCCGAGACGCTCCTGAGAATCACCTCACACTGCAGGAGTGCATGTGGATTCACACGATAGGACAAAGCTCCCAGTGTGGGGGAACGTTACCCCCCGCAAATTTTTTTTAAACTCCAAAGGAATAGTGTGGTGCATTAATGAATATAAAGGTGGAAGTTTGTGGTGCCCGTGCAATCAGCCCCACACCCCAGAGGGGGAGCTAATCCGGAGGGGACGAAACGGAGCAAGATTCCTAATCCAATACCCTAATCCAGTCAAGAACCTCTGAACTGATAGCTCTTAATTTACAAGAACTTAGTATAAAACTCTGGGAATTAATTGCTCACATTAGAGAACTTACAGCTGTTCGTGTGAGCAGCAGCATCCGGCCGCCATTGTGAGGTTTCCCTGAGGGCGGGGCTGGTTGGTCAGCAAAAACAGTCTTGGGGTCTCAGCTGCCACGGTCAGAAAACCAGAATCTACCACCCAGAGATCTGGCCATCTTCCAAGGGGTCTGTGTGGTGCTGGGATTTCCCTCTTCACCTCCCGGCGCTGCCAACAGAGTCGGGGGGAGGAGAGGAATCCGCACAAGAACTTTAACTCAATCATGGCGGACAACATTTTTCCACCCTTTCTCATGGTTCACAAGACTGATTTTCAAGACCTTTAACACAATCACTCGTAACAGCATGTGTGTGTGGGGGTGGTGGTGCTCACTGCAACTTGGGGCCCCAGTCTCCACGAGCAGAAAAAGAGAAGTTACCACCCCCCTCCCCAACCTGGCCGTCTGCCTGGGGGCTGTGTGGAACTGCGCATCCCCTCCCCAGCTCACAGACCTCTCGGATGGTGATCTTCTGCCCGCCCCTCTACACGGCCCGAATAGGAGGGGTCTGTGAACACAGCTTGCTGCAGCAGGGCACATCCTTCTCAAGGGGATCCTCTGCTTCAGCTTCTGCAAAAGCGACCTGTAACTCTCTAACAAGGCAGGCTCTGATATCAGGCTCAGGAAGCTTTGAATAAAAGGGGCAGCGTAGGCTTCCCCTTAGCATCTGAGCCCTGTGCATAGCCAGGCTATGTAGGCCCTGACCTTTCCAGGTAGGTGCCCCCTAGTGCTTCCAACTGAGAACCAATAACCACTGGCACAATCTGGACCATCCTTTGTGGGTTTCTGTCAACCCCATAGAGCAACTCTTGGGATTTCTGAAGATCATAAGTCACACAGAGTGGGTCGCCAGTGATCCTGAGGAAGCCAGTTTCAGCCTGCCCACTCTCCTTTGATCAGTCACAGACCCACACATCTACACTAGGATCAACTAGATTGTCTAAAGCTTCTGAGCTCCAGGCCCAGGAAATTCGATAGTGTGGACAGGCAGAAAGTAATCATCTCAGCATTACAGCCCAGGGGGAGCCGAACTCTATCCTCACAAGAAGTGTGAGAAGGCAGGTTCTTATACTCCTTTGCAACAGAAAAATTTGAGGAGATTCTCTAAGAAAATCCAGATCACTGGACTTATCCAAACTGCTTCTCCCCCGACTAGCTCAGCTGTGAACAATCCCCAGCTAGATGACAGATTTGAACACAACCCCAGATGGTACATAACCTAGGGGGCAAAAAACTCAGAAATTTCACAGCTCGTTTTCTGTTGTTTTTTCATGTGCCTCTTGGGTGTTTTTTGTTTTTGTTTTTCTTTTGCTTTTTTTAAATGGGGATCTGGCTGGAGTATAATGTTTTTAAATTTTTAACGTTACTGTGGTTTTTTTTTTCTTTTATCCTTTTTTGCTTTACGATTAGTACGGAATTTGTTGTTGGTGGATGTAAATATTTATCCGTATGTATGTATTGGTGATTGGCTCCTACTTTCTCTATGTCTTCTTGAACCCAACTGTTATCCCTATAACATTGAGTTCCAACCAGGAAAACATTTCGTGATAGCAAAATAGACTCCGACTCTGGTGAGCGAAGAGAACCATGCCCCATACTAACCACTTCCTCCCCTGTACTCTGGTAATTCCTAAAAATAAGCAGTTTTCTCTCATCCTCACCCAAAGTCTTTACCTACCCGCACCCCATTTCTATGTTTTCCTTGTTCCTAATAGAATAACCTACTCCCCCCTATTCCCCTGTTCCTTTTTACTCTAAGTCAGGTGTTCTATCATACCTCCCCAATTCACCTCTTTGACTTCCTAGGCATTTCTTCTCCCCACATTCAGAGATGCTGCTTTCTGAAGAAACAGACACACTTCAAAACAGGTACTTGCTTGCTATCATAATATATTGTGAGAGCCCTCTCAAAGAAAACTGTTACTATTGGTGCTAGTCATCAGCACATCTGTTTTAGTTGAAACAGACTAGTATCTGTACTTATAGGCTCTCAAGTTCTTGCAGATTGGTACGGCATCTTTAGATCTCTCTTGACCAAATATCTCCCCATCATAATGAAACAAAGTCATAAGAAGTTTCAATTACTCCACAATGAATAACAAGGTTGAATTACAAGACACACTCTCTGATTATGAAAATGAGGAAAAGGGGAAAAAACTCTCCTCCTCAACTCTACTGCTCTCCACCCAAGGACCCCATAGCCAGAGCCCTAGATGAAAACCAAAGATATTGTATCAGCATTACGATTAGTAATTCAATCAAAGAGTTGAGAGAAGAAATAAGGAAAGAGATCAGAGAACAATATCAAGAGATGAGAGACAACATTTATAAGGAAATAAGGGAGCAATTCCGTGAGATGAAAGATCACCTATACAAAGAAATAGACATTCTGAAAAGAGATGTGGCAGAGCTATCAGGATTGAAAAACATGGTTAACCAAATTAAATTTTCACTGGAAGATACCAACACCAGAGTACACTCCACTGAAAATAGAACTTCAGCTCTTGAAGAACGAACATCAGAAAATGAAGATCAACTAAGCAATGTCAAATTCAAAGAAGATAAAGATAAGCAACTTATATTATATGATCAGAGCTTCCAAATAAAATTTGATGAAATGAGGTGTAATAATCTGAGAATCATTGACCTGGAGAAAAACTGTGAACAACAAACAAGAGGCATTAAGAACTTTTAAGTGAAATCATAAGTGAGAACTTCCCTCATCTTACAATTGATTTGGAATATCACATCCAAGATGCTTATAGAACACCAAATAGGCCTAATAAAATGAGAAATTCACCAAGACATATCATATACAAAATGAATAATAGAGAAATTAAAGAGAGAATTCTAAAAGTAGATGGAGAAAAGCCCCAAATCATATTCAGAGGCAAACCAATTCAGATCACTATGGATTTTTCAGAGGAAACAATGAAGGCCAGAAGAGCTTGGAACAATATCCTTCAAGTGTTAAAAAATAACAACTTCCACCCGAAGATAATATATCCAGCAAAACTCAGCTTCAAATATGAAGGGGAAATTAAATACTTCAACGATAAACTCAAGCTAGCAAGATACAGGAACACAAATCCTGCACTACAGAATATTCTAAAGGATGTTCTCCATTCAGAAGAAAATGCCAATGATATCCTAAGTCCTTAAACAAGGGCCAGTCAATAATCATATTATGCACAAATTGACTTCCAAGATGACTCAAAACTCTGTAATTGTCACAAAGTCTGAGACTCAACCTCCCATATCTATTCTAACTTTGAATGTGAATGGTCTCAATGCCCCAATTAAAAGATACAGACTGGCCTACTGGATCAAAAAGCAAAATCCAACAATAAGTTTCCTGCAAGAGACACATTTGACACTCAAAAACAGACAAAGGCTGAAAGTGAAAGGATGGCAAAATGTCATACCAAGCTGGCTTGGTAATTCTAATTTCTGATAAAATTAATTTCCAACTAAAACTAATCAGAAAGTACAAAGAGGGTCACTTTATCCTGCTAAAACGGACAGTCCATCAAGAAGATATAATGTTAATTACCATTTATGCCCCCAATTACAACCCCCCAAAAATATGTGGAAAAATTACTTAAAGACATTAATCCCCTCATTGATCTCAACACATTAATTCTGGGGGACTTCAACACACCACTAACAACTCTACACAGATCATCAAAACAAAAAATCAATATAGACATCTCCAATCTGAACAACTCTATTAATCAATTGGCCTTAACAGACATCTACAGAATATACCATCCTAAGACAGCTGAATTTACCTTCTTCTCCGCAGCTCATGTATCCTTCTCTAAAATAGACTACATCCTAGTTCACCGAGATAATCTTAACAAATATAAAAAAGTGGATATAATCCCATATATTCTGTCAGATCATAATGCTATGATCTTAGGAATCAACAGCAAGAGAAACAACAGAAACTACTCCAATACTTGGAAATTGAATAATTCCCTCTTATACAGAGGATGGGTAAAAGAGGCAATGAGAGCAGAAATTAAGAAGTTCTTGGAATTGAACGAGAATGAGGAAACAACATACCAAAACCTCTGGGACAGTATGAAGGCATTGTTAAGAGGTAAATTTATAGCACTAAGTGCATACACCAAAAATCTAGAAAGAAACCAGATAAATAGCCTTGTGCTTCAACTCAAACGACTACAGAAAGAGGAACAATCCAAACCCAAATCTAACAGAAGACAGGAAATTACAAAAATCAGAGCTGAAATCAACGAAATTGAGAACAAAAAAATAATATAAACTATTAATAAAACTAAGAGTTGGTTCTTTGAAAAAATAAACAAGATCGACAGACCCCTTGCCAACCTCACTAAAAGGAAGAATGAAATGAAACGAATCAACAAAATCAAAGATGAAAATGGGGATATAACCACAGACTCATCCAAGATCCAGAAGATTATCAGAACCTATTTTGAAAATTTATACTCTGACAACTTTGATAACCTGGAGGACATGGACAGGTTCGTGGACACACACGACATCCCCTCTTTAACACAGGAGGACATTGAAAATCTAAACCAGATAGCAAAATTGAAGCAGCAATCAAAGCTCTCCCAAAAAAGAAAAGCCCAAGTCCAGATGGATATACTACAGAATTCTACCAAGCCTTCAAAGAAGAACTAACACCGATCCTCTACAAGCTCTTCCAGGAAATCAATAGAGGGGATCTCTCCCAAACACTTTTTATGAAGCATATAGTACACTGATTCCAAAACCCAACAAAGACAAGTCAAGAAAAGAAAACTACAGACCAATTTCCCTGATGTATATTGATGCAAAAATCCTTAATAAAATTTTAACTAGTAGGATATAAAAGCAAATTAAAAAGATAATACATCATGATCAAGTGGGCTTCATTCCAGGAAAATAAGGCTGGTTCAACATACAGAAATCAATAAATGTGATTCACCACATAAACAGAATTAAAAACAAAAACCATGTAATCATCTCAATTGATGCAGAGAAGGCATTTGATAAAATTCAACAAGGGAAGATACTTTAACTATGTCATATCCATTTACAACTGACCCATAGCCAACATTATCCTCAATGGAGAAAAACTGAAAGCATTTCCACTGAATTCAGGAACAAGACAAGGCTGTCCACTTTCCCCACTATTGTTCAATATAGTCCTTGAAACCCTTGCCAGAGATATCAGGCAAGACAAGGAAATGAAAGGTATTCGTATCGGAAAAGCGAAAGTTAAGTTTTCTCTATTTGCTGATGACATGATTCTATACCTAAAAGACCCAATAACATTAGCTAGAAAACTCCTAGAGCTTATAGGTGATTTCAGCAAAGGAGCTGGCTACAAGATCAACTCCAATAAAGCCACTAGCTTTCCTTTACTCCAGCAACAAATCTGCAGAAGAAGAAATCAGGAAATCTCTCCCATTCACCATCACCTCCAGAAAAATGAAGTACTTGGGCATTAACCTTACAATGGATATTAAGGACCTCTACAAAGAAAACTAACAAACACTAAAAAAAGAAATTACAGAAGACCTGAGTAGATGGGAAAACATTCCATGCTCGTGGTTAGGCAGAATCAATATAATAAAAGTGGCCATTCTACCCAAAGCCCAGTACAGATTTAATGCAATCCCCATCAAGTTACCAATGACATTCTTCACAGATATAGAAAAAGCAATTCTCAAGTTCATATGGAATAACAGCAGACACATATTAGCCAAAACATTACTCTACAGGAAGGAAGAAGTAGGGGGTATCTCAATTCCTGACCTGAAATTATACTACAGAGCTGTAGTAGCAAAAACAGCATGGTATTGGTACCAAAACAGAACCGAAGATCAGTGGAACAGAATAGAAGATCCTGAGACAAACCCCATATCCTTAACTATTTGATATTTCATAAAGGTGCAAAAGCATAGAGTGGAAGAAAGACAGCCTGTTCAACAAATGGTGTTGGACAAATTGGACAGCCGTGTGTAGACAACTGAAGCTGGATCCTTATCTTTTGCCCTGCACAAAAGTTAAATCAAAATGGGTCAAAGTTCTAGATATTAAGCCAACAACTTTAAACTTACTAGAAAAAGAAGTAGGGTCAACACAACAGGAAATAGGAGTTGGATGTGCCTTCCTTAATGGAACTCCAATGGATCAAACAGTAAAGTCAAGAATAAATGAATGGGATGCAATTAAACTAAAAAGTTTTTAGTCAGCTAAAGATCTCTTCAAGAGCATCAAGAGAGAACCTACAGAATGGGAGAAAACCTTTGCCTGCTACACCTCAGACAGAGGGATAATATCCAGAATATACAAAGAACTAAAGAAACTAAATGCCAAACTCACAAATAATCCAATCAATAAATGGGCTATGAATCGAAAAAGAAATTTCTCACCAGAGGAAGTCCAGAAAGCCCATAAATATATGAGAAAATGCTCTACATCACTAGCTATAAGGGAAATGCAAATCAAAACTTCAATGAGATACCACCTCACTCCTGTTAGAGTGGAAAAAATGAAAAATTCAAACAACAACAGATGCTGGAGGGGTTGTGGGAATAGAGGAACACTGTCACACTGCTGGTGGGACTGCAAACTGGTTCAGCCAGTATGGAAAGCAGTGTGGAGAATCCTCAAAAAATTAGGGATGGAACCACCTTATGACCCAACTATCCCACTCTTGGCTATTTTTCCCAAAGAGTTAAAATCAGCTTATTATAGTGATATGGCTTCATCAAAGTTTATAGCAGCTCAATTTGCTATAGCTAGATTATGGAACCAACCCAGATGCCCCTCACTCAACGAGTGGATACAAAAACTTTGGTACATATATACAGTGGAATACTACTTGGCCATTAGAGGAGATGATATTACGGCTTTTGAAATCAAATGGATGGAGATGGAAAGAATTATGCTAAATGAAGTATCCCAATGTCAGAGACTCAAGGGCTGAATGGTTTCTCTCATTTGTGGAAGCTAGAATACATCCGGAAGCAGTATGTTAGAAGGCTAAGCTAGTAATAACTTCAAATTGTATGATTCCTAATGCAACTGGGGGATGACTCCCTAGGATACCTGGAGGCATAGGTGGGTCACAGGGTGGGGATAGGGCTTAGGAAGAATATATAGGAGACTGGGGATTGGGAATATTGGGGATCATCTCAGAAGGAGATGTCTGACCTCCGCAAGATATCCATTTAACTCAGGGGTTCTTCTGGGGAAAACAGCAACATGGGGAACCCAAGCTGAGCATCCATGACGTGGAATTAGCCCTGGATAACTAAGTATATATACATTTGTTTTTGAATGTTTGATAATGTTTCCCCCTAAATTGTAACTACATATTCATCTAATAAAAAATCAATAAAAATTAAAAAAAAAGATTTGGTTAAATGTGCTGAAATGATCCAGGCACAAGATATTCTAAGTTTATTATGTTTACTTAGACAACTATGAGTAATTCTCATATTTTGCATTGTTAACTGAAAATTTACCATTCATGTCTTTCTCTAACTTAAATTGTTATGCCTAAGTTTCCTTAATGTATATTGACACCTAAAATATTGGAGAGACAAATACTAAAATTAATTTATTATATGTGAATCTCTCATCCAAACACAGTCCATATTGATAATGTAACTTGGGAATATAAATCCTTTATTAAGACCTTAAGAAGTAGATTGATAAGGAAATGTCATATATCTTTCAGAAGTGGAATAGTGGCTATTTTTGAAGATGCTTATAAGCAAATCTGCCCAGTGATTTCAGTGGTCATAGACCAGTAGGTAACAGATACTGACCTAAGTATCCTGGGTGTAGTTAATGTAAAAATTTTCTCATCTACAGAAATATTTGATAAACTTTGACCAATTATTTGATTCAATACTATTCATAGTCTAATCAGAAAAATATCATTGAAAATATTTTTACTTTACATTTACAATAGAGAAATTTTAATTGAGGGAATTGGTTATACAAGTAATAGAATTTCCAGGAGGCAATCCGGCGATCACCAATAAGCAAGTGTCAAGAGTTGACTTCTAAAGACTTAAATTTGCCTCACAACAGATTTAAGGGAATGCCTTCCCCTTGTAATAATTATTTCCCGCATGTGAGACTACATGTACAAACAATATTTCCTCAGAAACTGTCAGAATCCTCAAACTCAAACCAACCCATGTTGGAAATATTATAGAAAGGGTTCAATAATATGGTGATTCCCTATCACCCCATTAAATCAACAGTAATACTCCTGGAGTTAGGAGGCATAACATGGTCAGATGGATGGTTGCCTCCTGATCAGGGCTCAATAAATGTCATTTGCTATCATCATTGCCATTAGTATTACTTTTATCTTTCAGAGAATTACAAAGAAACTGTTATCACCATCAACTGTCTAAAAAACTGTAGAGGTTGTGATTTTTCTCTTATTCCTAATTAAGTTTCCAGCTTCATTAATGAAGATAAGGATTGAATATGAGAAAGTGATAGTATAGCAAGCTTAATGAAACAGATTTAAAATTTAGAATTAGTTCTGGCACATGCTATGAATCTAGGCAAATTACTTTTCTCTATTCCTAATAGAGAATAACTAAAATTACTTTTCTCTATTCCTAATAGAGAATAGCTAAAATTATTTACTTCCACCCAGTAAAAATTCAAAGGAATGCACTGGATGAGCTCATATTTATGTACTTATCCCAAATTATCTTATTCTGCCTTGACTTTCTTAAAACTCACTCAATGTGGGCCTCATGCTTTCTCTCTAACAACTTCCTTACTGGATTCTATTTTTATTTCCCTGTGTCAGTACTATCCCTAATAAGTTTTTCTTATCCTATTATTCTGCACATAAATTAATGATTTTCATGTAATGCATTCATGATATATATTCTATGAAAAGTTTGGGATGTTATGTATACCATATACTTTTCAAAATGTATGTAAATGACTCCAAGAAATATTGCATTAAAGAAAACCTATTAGGGGGCTGGAGTGGTGGCTTGGTGGTTGTGGCACTTGCCCAACATGCACAAGTACATGGATTCAAACCCTAACACCCATGTACACCACTGTTAGAGCAATGAAAGCCATGTGAAAAACTCAATAAAAATTGGTTCTCTCTCTCACTGTCCTTCTCTCTTAAAAAAAAAAAAAGAAAAGAAAAAGAAAACCTATTAGCTTCGTTTAATCAAATGTTGTGAAAACCTTTTGACCCTAACATCTTTGTGCATTTGTGTTCACAGTAGTTTGTGAAACAGTGCTCTTGTGCTAGTCAGTTTTGTGTCTCTGCAACAAAAATACCTGATAATATCAACTTAAAGGAGGAAAAGTTTATTTGGGGCTCACAGTTTCAGAAGTTTAGTCCAGGGTCAGCCTACTCTATTGCTTTGGGCCCAAGTGAGGCAGAACATCATGGTGGAAGGGTGGTAGAGGCAGAACACCACAGCAGCTGGGAAGCAGAGAGAGAGAGAGAGAGAGAGAGAGAGAGAGAGAAGGTCTCCATAGGTAAGATGAATCCTTCCAGGGCATGCCCCCAGTGACCACCTCCTGTAGCCATGCCTAACCCACCTGCAATTACCACACAGTTGTCCATTCAAACTAAGATGGACAGATTGGGTTCTAGTTCTCATAACCTAATTGTTTCATATATGAATATATCTGAATCAACACAGATTTTTTGGGGGGGATATCTCATATTCAAACTCCAATGCTAATCTACTTCCACATTTTCAAATTTTCTTTAACCACTGATTTTTCAATACTTTTTAACTCCAAATTTCCCTTGTGGGCTCCAAACCCCTATTTTCAATTGTCGGTTGATGCTTTTTGTATTTATTCACTACTTGCACCTGAAATGTCACATTCATAAATAAACTTTATATGTTAGTGAACAAACCTGTTTTCTTCTTTTTAATTAATCTATTTTTTTGGTACCAGGGATTGAAGTCACAGGCACTAAATCACTGAGCCACATTCCATTTATTTATTATTAATATTGTTATTATTATTTTCGTACTGGGGATTGAACTTGTGGGAACTTTACCACTAGCCACTTCCCCAGACCTTTTATGTTTGTTATTTTGAGACAGTCTTGCTAAATTGCTTAGGGCCTTGCTAAGTTGCTGAGTTTGGCTTTGGTCTTGGAATCCTCCTGTTTCAATTCCCTAGCTGCATGAGCCACCACACCTGGCAAATAAACCTATTTCTTTTAAGGATTTGTTCATCTTAGCTAACGATAACAATATCAAATTTATCATCAAGAAAGCTGAGAATATTTTGACTTCTCTTTTCTTAACAGATTATTAAGCTCATCTCTATCTACTTTAAATACTCTTTCTAATTTGTCGTTTCACGTACAAAAATACAAAAATTCCTGTTGATGTTTTAATTCAGCCTCTCATTACATCATGCCCACATGATTGGAATAGTTTTTGTGTGTGTGTGTGGTTATTGTTTTGTTTTGAAATGGAGTCTTCTTGTCCAGGCTAATCTTGAATTTGTGGGTTTGAGCAATCCTCTCTCCTAGGTAAACAAGCAGGGACTACAGGCAAGTACAATCACACCTGACCTGCCTGTAATAGTTCTGACTGGTCTTTCTACATCTTTCTTCTGAATACAGAAATCTTTCTAAAATGAAAATGTTTGTTTAAGCTAGATACTTATAAAAATAAGTGGCTTGTGTTCCATTATCTAAGTTTGAAATATAAAAGTCACTGATATTAATGGACATTATCCTCAATTATCTATCATTTTCTTCCATAAAACCCACACTGGAACCACACGGAGACATTATCTTCTTTCAAAGACATACACTATTTATATGATTCTACTTCTAATCATTCAATTCTACCTCCTTATACCATTCTTATTCCCTGCCAAGGTTTAATTAAAATATTTCTGTCAGTATAAAGCTTTACCTGATCTTCATTAAATTCTGAGTATCATGTAATTTCCTATATTATAACACTTAGCAGAAACAACGAACTACCAGTGACAGTGAATACATAACTGTAAAATAAATATATTATAAAAGGATTGACATTAACAAGTGAAAACAAGTCTTCACTATTGAAAGTATATGATTCAAATCTTCCTGAAAGTAGTCATCTATCACACTGAAAGACTAATAATTTTTGGATGACACTAAATATCAAGAATTTGGCATTAATCTGCACCATTAGAAATACAATTTAATTATTGAGAGAAAGAAGTAGTTGATAAAATTTAAAGAAAACCACTTTTTCATTATTATGCTTGAATTTTTTTTGTTTTTGTTTTTGTTTTTGTACCAGGGATTGAACCCATGGGTGCTTTACCACTGAATTACATCCTATCTCTTTTTATTATTTATTTTGACCCAGGGTCTTGCTAAATTCCTTAGGGTCTTGCTAAGTTGCTGAGGCTAACTTTGAATTTGTGTTCCTTCTGCTTTATCTAATTCAAGTTATGATTTCAGAATTTTCAAACCAAAAATCACCTCAATTAAAATACATTGAGTTATAGTTAATTTTCTGAAAAATGACTATGAAAGATGTTATATAAAACTCAAAATTTAATATTTAGGGAAATTAAACATACTTTTTGCCATTTTTAAATCCTTCTTTTGCTTTTCCCTCTTGATATGGATGTGGCTCATTGCTTCTATTGAACACAGCAGAACATGAAAGTTCATTCAACCTATCTACTGGCTTATTATATAAAAGTTTTAAGTCTTAGAATTAAACAAATATACTAATTTCAGCTTCTCTCCTTTATCTTTTATAAAAAGTTACAAATCCCTTTTTTCACATCAAAAAAACATTGAAAGATAAATTTTATATTTGTGCTTTTTGTCTTTTGTAAAAGAGAAAATAAATAGCTAACTATTGAAAAGTTAGCGCCTATTTACTGAAGGTTTAAACCACTTTTGCTGAAACTTGTTTGCAGATGGTGAAATGGTAACTTTAATAGACCTGGCACATACTCCTTGGTTGAGAACAATTTTTCTTTCACCTGCCTCTTCAGTTTTTGATTTAGCAGTGAGAGTGTTTTCTGATTTACTGATATAGAATAAGTTACAAAAGCCCCTACTATTTGATATTAAATCTGCTGTTTGAATCACACTCACATTATGAATTTGACTATTTTTCAAAACATTCAGTGAGAGAACATGTCCATCTGCTTTGTATGCAAGGATCTCCCAATAATAACAAATGAAGACACTTAATTAAATAGGAGATTTTTAATTTGCCATCTCTTTTAAGAATTTCAGATACAATTCAGGCCATTTTAGAGATTTTAAGATTGCTTTCTGGTGTTATTTTTGGTCTGGTCTTTGTATAATGGGCCTTTGAATGATAAATGATTATTTATATCCCATTGTTATCAAGTCATAGATGTTTGCATGAACATGTATATTTATATACGGTATGTCTATACATATACCATATAAGTTTGTACATATATTTATATAGATGCTTGCATATGTGCACACACATAGAAATATGATTTTACATTCCTTTTTAATATAACCAACTTAATAATGGCCCTGTTGTGCTTTTTTGTTGATAATAAACCTACTTATATAAATAAACTTATACTCAGTAATAACTTTTAAGTAAATAGCACTGAAATTGAAGTTAGGCTTTAATTTCTTTAAGGTCAGAGTAAAATTAATCTTTTCAGAATATTAATCTTAAAACATTCAAGTTCCATGTTTTAAAAATTATCACAGAGGACAGAAGTGGAATGTATCTGTTTTAGTTAGTTTTTGACCTGACAAGAACTATTATAGGAGGAAATCTTTATTTCGTGGGATCATGGTTTCAGAGGTTATAGTCCACAGAATGCCAGCTCCATTCCATGGCGATGGAGGTGATGCAAGACATCATGGCAGAAGGTAGGTCTCCAAGAGCACAGAGACTCCACTCCAGACACAAAATATATACCCCAAAGGCACGCCCCCAATGACCCACCTTTTCCAGTCACAACCTACCAGCACACAGTTGCCAGTTAACCCTATCAGCAAATTAACTCACTGACTGGATCAAGGCACTTATAACTCAGTCATTTCACCTCAGCCTTTGCATTGTGACACACGAGCTTTGGGGGGATAACTTCCATCCAAACCATAACAGTATATTTATGATTCACAAATTCTTATTTCCCTTTAACATTTCTTAAAGTTAAAGTAATATTTCATCCATTAGACATTTTTAACACTTTCTGTAAAGTTTCTAAGCACTATCCACAATACCCAAGATATAAAAATAAGTGTCCATCAACTCATAACTGTATGAAAAAAAATGAGGTTGTATAAGTACAATGGAATACTTTTCAGTAATACAAAAAATGAAATCCTGCCATTTGCAGCAACATGGACTTGGAGATCATAATGTTTAATGAAATAATCCAGGCACAGAAAGACAAATTGCACATTATTTCACTCATGTGGAATCTAAGAATGCTGGATTCATAGAAGTAGAGAGTAGAATAATAATTACCAGAGGTTGGGGTGGAGAGATGGGGGGAATGGGGAGAAATTGATTAATAAGTACAATAGTGATTATCAGAGGCTGGAAGGAGAGACCAGAAGGAGGATGGAGAGAAACTGGTTAATGAGTACAAAGCCAAAGCTGGATAGGAGGAATAAGTTCTGGTAATTATGGTGCACAGTACTATATGAATAAAATAGCTAGAAGAGAGGGTTTTGAATGTTCTTATCACAAAGAAATGATAAATGTTTGAAATTATGGATAACTTAAATAGTCCATGTTGATCATTACATAATATATACATATGTCAAAATATTACACTGTATCTCACAAATGTATACTATTATCTGACAAGTAATTAAAGATTCACAACTTTGAATGCATAAAGAGTAACTTTTAAACATCTTATATATTAAAATAGTTTATTTTATATAAGATTTGCATGGACACAAAAGTACTGCTAATTGCCGGGAGCCAAGCCCCAGCAGAACTGTCGGGTCCCGAAGGATGAGTGGAGTCGGCGCAGAGGAACATCTCGAACCTCCGGGACAAATTGCAAGCAGACACAGTTCCCTGCTTGAGCAAAATGCCGTCTGATCTTTATTCTGATGTATTTTTATATAGGTAGCAAAACAATACTTTCATTAAGCGTTTCGTTACAATTGACTTCTTTGTTTTTAATTTCTCGGTAATCCCTGTCATTAACATACTTCCTTGAAACCACAATGTTTCTTTTTCTTTTTCCATAAACGTCTTTTTTTGAGGCATTTCACCCTCTACCTGTGTTACACTTAAAGAGTACAACAAGGTCAGCTTTCTATATTTACTCAAGAGTTTTTGCACAAGAATTTTACTAGGAAATTTTCTTGCTTTTGGTAATACACCATTGTCCAGCTTTAGTGCCCTTTTCCAAGCAAGCAATTAGCATTGCATTACAGTTCTAAAATTATGTTGTTGTCACCTTACTATTAGTAACCTTAAAAAAATAGTTATGTGTCCTAAGTTCTAAGAAGCAGAAACTTGAACTATTTAAAAACAAAGGCAAAATGAGAAGTAGAAAAACATGTTCCTTAATCACTCATGTAATATGCAGTGTGGACACTTGATTTTTAGATAATATATGTGTAACTGTTTACGTATCCTGTTTCTTTGTTCCTTTGTCCCACATCACCAAGGTAGCCCCTGACGTACAAGTCTCTGAAGAAATGGCAAGCACTGGACGTTAGTCCATTTGCCATTAATATTAGCATTCTTCATTTTCATTGTATATTTCTATAAAAAGCAATGGTGGGTCTGTGGGTGGAGGGTCTTAATAATTATTTATTTGGGTTCCTCTAGATGGGTACCACAAATGTCCTCCGACATTGTAGGCTACATACGGTGGTCCCTGTACTGTGGAAACAGTAAATCTCCTATTATGTCTTTGATTGTTTAACTGGTAAAACATTAACAGGACTGGATGTAATCAACATGGGTGAGAGTAATTTCTGTAAGTGTAATTTTCTTAAGAACTTTTCAAAGTTGGATTTTTTATTATCTGGGCTTATTTAGTGTGGTGTTAATATA
>PVKS010012268.1:0-54133 GCA_004027875.1 Aplodontia rufa
GACAGAAGCTGAGATTATGTTGGGCCTGCCTAGCAGCGATGGAACCGCAGAGGAGAGACATAGTTGCAGGCACCTGACCTTCTCCCCCTCTACGCTCCAAGCTCCCATTTGTACAAACCCAGAGGTAAACCAGGATGCAAGGCTCAGCCTACAGGTTCTCACCCAGCCCTGGCAGACAAGCAGAACCAGAGAGGGTAAGCAGTGGATCTTGGTGCTCACTGGTCCAGGGAATCAACCTAAAATGAAATAACATACATTTCAATAATTAAATGCCTGCAAATGGGTACACTAAATCATAGCTTCTTGTACCTAATTATAAAGATTAAGTTTGAATTTTAAAAGTGCTGTAATCATCAGAAACCATTCTAGACAGAGAAATCCTGGGAAATGTAACAGAAAAAGGATAGATGGAATAAATGCCAGAGTTAGGATAAGGAAAAATAGATTGTGTGCTTGTAAATGGTAGAGGAGAAAAACAATTCTAGTTGAAGTTAGATAAAATATGCTGCGACAAACTACACATTACAGCTCATGTTCCCACAAATGATCTGGGACCCATTTATAAGAAAAGAATGTCGAATGTTCCCTGTGAAATGACATGGGATGGAAGTGGTGACAAAGTATTACAGAAAATATGCTCTGTATCGTGAGGTCTGACCCCAAGTTCAGGCACAAGTTGAGACGCTGGAGTCCCCGATGGGTGACTGGAAACGAAGCGTGAAATGACAAGGAAACAGTAGCACAATAGGCTGCAGTGCAGATCTCCACGGTGATGGAGGACTATCAGAATAAAATTACGAGCTGGCTCAGCGGTTACAGCACTTGCCTGGCATCTGTGAGGACACAGGTTCGAATCCCAGCACCACATACACAATGAAGTATTGGAGCAATGAAAGCTACATGAAAAGCTAAATAAAAAATACATATTGATTCACTGTCCCTCTTTCTTTAAAAAAAAAAAGACAGAAAAAAGTCTCAGAATGTTAAATTGAATTCATTTTGAAAAAAATAAGCTTGCTACATTTTCCTATTGCTACAAAGTAGTATTTGGTGACTACTAGATTTTGCAGCCCCTGAATTTCTTTCTATTCCCAAGATTCTATGATGCTGGCATGTTTGGTTAAAGCAGTTTGTTCTATCAGGCATGAGCTAAATAAAGAGATTGCTAGAGTTAAGAGCATATTTAAATTTAATTGTTACCCAGAGAGGCCATTGATTTTCCATCATTCACTACCAATGAACCCTACTGGTAGGAGAAAATCTACTCTCAGCAGAAAGAAAGTGTATGGGCCTCATTCTCATCCCCAGCAGCCTCTGTACCCATTTGTAGCAGATGAACTTAACTTTTTCTGGCTGAAGCTCTTTGGCCCGCACTTAGCACCTGATCTCTAAAGTGATCAATCTCTTTAAACTGCTCAGAAATTTAGGGAGTTGGGAGTGTCCTGGAGCAAGAAACATTTTTCCAAACCCGGAAGATGACAGCTAAGCAACGATTGAATCTTTTGAGAATTTCACAATGAGATACACGTGGGGAGAGTGTACTTTCTCATTATGCTAATGGTGGCACTGTTGTCAGGCTGGAGACTGAGCAGCTCCCCAAGAGGCCCTGCTCAGCCTTGTGGCTATGCAAGGGATTCCTGAAAGCTTAATGTTGAGTCTTTTCCCTCTCAATGGCTCTAGAAGCCATTTCATACCTGTAATAAATCCTTGCTTGCTTAAACCAGGTGGAGTGGATTCTATTCTCTGAAGCCAACCCTGGCTGATACAAATGTAACTCCTACATTAAAGGCATTGTGGTCCCCAGGGAGGTAGGCAAGGACAGTGCTACCATTCAAGTACACTCGGAGGGCACTGGGCACATACAGGAGAGACCGGAGGGAGCTAAGAAAAGATTCATGCATAGGAGAGGAGCAGAAACACCAGGAGTGGAAGTCACCCAAGGCTAAGGAAGCGGCAAGGGCACAGGACAGAACAAGCTGAGTTGGAGAGGTAATGCAGAGAGTGGGCAAGTGACAATTTCAAGAGCGTGAAAACAGTCAAGGAAGGAGGAGCTGTTTGGAAGCCCCTGTGGGTGCCGCGCGCTGAGGTGGCAAGAGCTCTTTCTGGCTGTCCTGCTCCCTGTGCTTCACGGGGTCCACCTGTCCGGAGATGGGTTGAGTGTGTCCCCCAAACTTTCTGCGCCTATGTGGTGAGAACCTTCAAGAGATGTGACCTAGTGAAAGGTGATTAGGTTCCTGGGGCGGTGCCTTTGGAAGGGATCAATGTGGTTCTTTGTGGTACTCTAGTTCTGATAGAAGTGATCTGTTATACTCATGTTCTTGGGGTGCATTTCCCTTCCTGTTTCTCTGCCCTGTCTGAGGGGGGTCATGCAGATGGGCCACCTGATCTCAGACTTTTAGCCTCCAAAACCATGAGTTGAATAAACTTCTTTTCTTTATAAGTACTTGGCATCTGGTATTTTGGGAGAGCAACAGGCATATTCCTGTTAATCAACCCTTTACCTGCTCCACCCTTCCAATGATGGCTGTGGTCCAGGGTCGATTAGTCATTGTGGCTCTGTCTTATGAAGCAAATAACACCTGGTACTCTGACCACTGGACATAAAGGAAGAAGAAGGGAGGGTATGGATAGATTTGCTTAAATCTGTGACAACTTTTGAACAAAAAATTGAGGAATCATGCTCCCTGCTTTATCTCCTACCCAGTATCCATTCGTTCATCTCTTTGTCATTTATCCATCTGTTTATTCACCTAGCCATTCATCCATCCTTCTTTCCTCCCTCCTTCCACTGTTGATATTTCTCTATATCTTAATGTTCCTGTATCTGCAGCTATAAAACTGAATGTTTAATGCTTCTTATATGTCAAGTAGTGCTCCAAGGGCTTTACATATATCAACTCAGTTCATTGGTTCTCACAACAGCCCTGTGATTTGAGTTTTATTTTCATCCCCATTTTACAGATGAAAAAAATAGACACAGAGAGGTTAAGTGACTTTCCCAAGGTCACATGCCTTATATCTGTGTCTTACACCCCTCCCTAAAGGGGGCTCACTCATTCCATTGATCACCCAGTTTGTTGGTTCTATGTCCCACGTATCTCTCAATTTGTCCCTGGACTCTTTTCCTTTGAATTATATTTTATTTAGTAAAGGCTTCCTCCCCAGCAACCAGCCACTCCTGGTTATGGATGATTCTAAGTCTTCTGGCTAGTCACTCAGATTTCAGCCTCCTCTTTCTCCTCCTCCTCCATATTTCACAACTTATCCCCAGCACAAGTAGGGTGATCTTTCAAGAACAACGTCCTCTAGGAACTGAGGATCATCTAGCATGCCTGGCCTTGGGCTACTGCATGGCAATAGCACCCCCAGTACAGAAATGTCTGAGATATTTTCCAACATCTTAGTTTAAGATCTCTGTTGGAAACGTTTATGCACATATGATCTGTCTCTTAACCCTGTTTGAAATCCTTAGATGGATTTGTTCACTGAGACACATTGATTCCTGCACATCAGGCACTGGGAGAAGCAGTGGGGAAATAGTGGTGAATACCCCTGGCACAACTCCCATTCTCCTGAAGTATGTTGTCTAGAGGGGACCAGAGAGGCTGAACAACACTTCACAGGTTGCACAGGAGCAGTGCAGGCAGGGGCAATAGGAAAGGCCTCCTGAACTGCAGACTAGTACAGCCCCTCTGGAAAGCAGTGTGGAGAATCCTCAAAAGACTAGGAATGAGCCCACCATATGATCCTGCTATTCCTCTCCTGGGTATTTTTCCAGGGGATTTAGAATCAGCACAATACAGTGACATAGTGAAATTGATGTTCATAGCAGCTCAATTTACAATAGCTAAATTATGGAAACAACCCAGATGTCCCTCACTGGATGAATGGATCCAAAAACTGTGGTACATATATACCATGGAGTTTTATTCAGCAATTAGAAACAATGATATTGCAGCCTTTGAAGGTAAATGGATGGCTATGGAAGAAATTATGCTGAGTGAAATCAGCATAACCCAGAGAACCAAGGGTCGAATGTCTCCACTCATCTGTGGAGGCTGGAGCTATACCCTGGCCACTGAGAAGGAGGCCTTTTATCATGTTTTAAATTGGGATAAGGTGTAATGTCATACAACCTAAGGCATTCATGGAGATGTATTGGGGGGACATAAGGGTGGGTATTTGGGAGGGCTTTTGGGGGTAAATCTAATTTTCAGAATTTATATTTATCTCAGAAGCTTGTTTGATTGTTCAACAAATAAATTTCTGAATAAAATGAAAAAAAATGAGCAAAGGTACACAGCTCAATTTGAAACTAAACAAACAAACAAAAAACAAAACAACAAAAAAAATAAGGCCTCCTGAAGGATAAAACTTGAGCTTCCTCCTGGAAGATAAGCTGCAATTGGGCTGGTGCAACCAGGACAGGGTGAGCATTCTGGTCAGAAAGAGCTACGTGGGGTCGGTTACCTAAGAGAAGGAGGCCACACTGAGTCGTGCAGACACAAGACATCTGTCAAGGTGGGGCAGAGTGGTGAAGAGGGTGTGGTCCAGAAAGAGGCAGGAGAAAGCCATAATCCATGCAGAATCCTGGGGCTGTGTTCAGGGTACTGGTCTTCATCCCGGGACTAGGTGGTTGTTTTAAAAATCAGTTTTACCAAGGTGTCATTTTAAAGCAGTGAAATGCCCCTTTGTTGAGTGAGTAGCTCAATGAGCAGCCCCCAGCCCAGTGAAGACACAGCACCTTTCCATCATTCAAAAGTTCCCTCCTGCCCCTTTGCAGTCAGTCTCTGACCACTGGCAACTGCTGCTCTGCTTTCTCGTTCACCACAGATTAGATTTGCCTGTTCTGGATTCCGGGGAAAGGTATGTTGCCCCCTCAGGCTTCCGTGTGGAAAAGAGGTCGGAGTGGGGCAAGAATGAGAGAAAAGAGCCATGAGCAGGCTCCTGCAGCCACCTAGACTTGAGCTGCATTGTGATGAGGGCAGCAGGGATGGAACGGAAAGATGTGACATGCTAGGGACACAGGACAGAAGCCAGCTCCTACATGCAGCTCCAAGGCCCAAAGCCACCCTCCCCACTGTAAGTCCACAGGTGTGGTCCTCCCACCTCAGCACTGTTCCCCTGTCCGAGGCCCAACCAGGGCACTCCACACGTGTGAGCTGTTACCTTTATTTGAAAGTGTCCAAATCCCTACCAAGATACATCCACTTCTTCTTGACAACCCATCATAAAAGTTGCCTCTGCTGGAGAATGGGTCCTAGCTTCGCCTGGTAGACTGAATCATTTCCCTTTCTACCACCTTCGCAACCTCAGTAAAATCTGTACAGTTATTTGTGGATCTCAGTCCCTTCCAGACTGGAAGTTCCTGAAGGTAGGGGTCATGTCCTCATTGTCTTCCTCACATAATAGGTACTATTAAATGGATCAGTGCCCCAATTGATGATCTCTCTTTATATGTATTGGTTTCTGTCTCATACGCATCTCTCTCTGTCTTCATCTCCATCTCTATCCTTATCTTAATCTCCTCCGTCTCAATCTCTCATACTGGAGGTTGCTTTGAAGTCATGAAAATAACCCTTGCTGGTAGAGGGGTGGAGGTGTATCCCAGTGGTGCAGTGTTTACCCTTCATGTGCAAAGTCCTGGATTTGAGCCTCAGTACCACACACACACACATACACACACACTCACACACACAGATAGAAACTTGTTCCCATGGCCAACTAGACTGTAAACAAGAGTGGTGATCCAAGTTGACATTTTAACATTCTTAGTCCCCACTCATCTGTGACAGGACTGCTCTGTTGATCAGGGCAGCATGCTTTTGTCCTGAGGCTGGTTGTACTGGTAGAATTCAGAGAAGAACCCAGGGAGCAACTCAGGGAAGCTGGGCATGCTTTTGTCCTGAGGCTGGTTGTACTGATAGAATTCAGAGAAGAACCCAGGGAGCAACTCAGGGAAGCTGGGCATGCTTTTGTCCTGAGGCTGGTTGTACTGATAGAATTCAGAGAAGAACCCAGGGAGCAACTCAGGGAAGTTGGGTTGGTGTGCTTCCAGGCAGCTAGAAAACCCATGTTCTGCAGTAAACCTCAGAAAGCCCAGTCGACCTGCTTCTTGGAGGGCTGGCTGGCAGGCCTCACATGGCCATGCCTGGGTCACCTCCGGCTCCTGCTTCCTGACTGCATGAACAGACTTGTGATCTGGCACAGTGTCCCAGATCCTCTGAGGATGGGTACGAGTTCAGAAGGAGCTCATTTGTGATCAATGAACAGTGATTGCAGAAGGAAATGATACTTCTTTAGCTGCCCTTTCCTCCCACTTACGCTTGTCTTTATCCAAATCCTATTAGCCATCCTTACTCTCTTAGAACAGAGTCACCAGGCTGAGAAAGGAGGTAGTGAGATAGGAGGAAATGGATGTCAGAATATGCAGTCTCAGGAAGTGCTTGAGATTTTTGCAAGTCATATTTGAGTAGCCAGTCTCTCCTCCTTCTCCTCCTCTGCCTCCTTCTCCTCCTTCTCCTTCCTCCTCCTCCTCCTCCTCCTCCTCCTCCTCCTTCTCCTCCTACTCCTCCTTCTCCTTCCTCCTCCTCCTTCTCTTCCTTCTCCTTCTTCCTCTTCTTCTTCCCCTTCCCCTCCTCCTCCTCCTCTTCCTCCTCCTCCTCCTCCTCCTTCTCCTTCTTCTTCTTCTTCTTCATTTTTCTCAGTTATTAAGGGAGTCCTTTGAAACAAGAAAGTTCCAAAAGCTGATTTATTTACAGTATGAAGGAATCAACAAGTATTTTCTGTTTCAGGCCTTCTGACCTCAGTGTGGTTGTTTTAATGAAAACTGGGTAAGACTTTAGCACCCATGCTGTTTGAAATCACTGTTCCACATTTTTCGCTTAAATCATGTCCTTTACATGAAATATTTGCTGTCAGTGGCTAAAGGTTGCAGAGTAGCTATAATTCTGAATTTCTTCTTGATCACAATGTGTAAGTTTATTTGATATTTGGATTCTATAATACATTCCCTTGATTAATTGGACCTGGATGTTCTTGATAAAGGTGAAATTTAATTGATTTTTTAAATGTTTTCACAGACTTAATTTTAGGATAGTTTTAAATTTACAGAAAAAAATATGAAGCTAGTACAGAGTTCTTTATATACCTGACATATAGTTTTCCCTGCTATTCACTTTAATTACTAATGTTATACTGAAGTTAATATACCACCTTAGTTCTGATTAATGAATCAGTATTGATACAATGGTGCTAACTGAAATTCGTGCTTTATTCATATCTTCCTAGTTTTAACCTAACGTCCTTCTTCTGTTCCAGGATCCCATCAAGATATCGCATTATATTTGGTCCACATCATCTCAGGTTTCTACTAACTGTGGCAGTTTTCCTTGTTTCTGATGACCTTGACAATTTTTGTTTGTTTTGCTCATTTTTAATGTGTTAAAATATGCATAGCAGGGGTTGGGGATTTAGCTCAGTGAGAGCGCTTGCCTAGCATGCACAAGGCCCTGAGTTCGATCCTCAGCCCTGAAAAAAAAAAATGCATAACATAAAAATTTAACATTTTAACCATTTTACATGCACATTTCAGGGGCTTCAGGTACATTCATATGGTTGTGCAACCATCACCACCATCCACACTCAGAACTTTCCCATCCTGAACTGAGGTGCTGTACTCATTAAACAGAGCTCCCCATTACCTCCTCCCACCAGCCCCTGGGAACTACCATTCTACTTCCTGTCTCTATAGGTGGATCTCTTCTAGACACATCACATATATGAGACGCATACATTATTTTTTCCTGTTGTGTCTGTCTTATTTCACTTAACAATAATGTCCTCAAGGTACATCCATGTTGTAGCATATATCAAAATGTCATTCCTTATGAAAGCTGAACAATATCCTGTTATTTGTATACACCACATTTTTGGTTTATTTATTCATCCATTGATGGACATTTGAATTGTTTACATCTTCATAGTATTGTATTTATTTTTAAATTGTCAAAAATGTGTTATTGCCATATTACTTCATAGAAAATGCCAAGGACAGTAAAATCTACGTAAAAACTGATTCTTCTGGTTTGGAAATGAAGTACAGTGGTACAGCACTTGTCTAGCATGTGTGAGGCCCTAGATTCAACCGCCAGTATTGCAAAAAAACAAATTAAAAATTTAGAATGATATATTCAGTTAAAAGAAATATGGGCTGGAGCGGTGGTTCAGCAGTTACGGTGCTTGTGCGAGTACGCAAGTTCAAACCCGAGCACCACATACGAAAAAAGAAATTAAAAACATGTACCTTTCATGTACCAGAGCCTTTGCCAGTTTCTGGGGAATAATACAATGAAATTAAAATGTCTAAATCAAAAATGAGTCAGGAAAGTAAACAATTTCAGCATTGTATGGTGTGTGTGTGCACATGCGTGTATGTGTGCGTGCACTTGTGTATGTGTGTAAGGAACCAGATAATAAGACTGGATCGTGGCCCATGGAGAAGGAGGACAAGAAATATTCATACAAATGATTTTAGAGTGAGGTTTTGAAAGCAAAACAGGAGTTCATCAAGAAAATAAGTACAAGAGTGTATTCTGAGAGGAAAATGACATATGACGTCATTAAACAGTACTTTACGTGTGCAAATAGTGATCACTTTGGTTTTCCAGTGTGTGCATGTCCAGGTTATGGACTTAGGGGGACTTGTGCCAGGACACTTGGATTCCATTTCCAGATTTAGCATTTATAGTCTATGTAAATTTGAATAAAATTCTTGACTTTACTTTCATTGCCTGTAAGGAGGGGGTAAAAAAAAAATCCTCACCAAAAGAACTTTCTTTTTTAAGAGAGAGAGATTTGTTTTTCTTTTGTTTCTCTTTTATTTATTTGTGTATACAGTGCTGGGCATTGAATTCAGGTCCTCACACATGCCAGGCAAGCCCTCTACCACTGAGCCACCTCTCCAGCCCACCAAAGGATCTTTTTGAGTATTAAATGATATAACTTCAATCAAATACTTGGTATTCTACCTTCTAGGATGAGGGAAGCTTCAATAACAATTCTTATGGAAGTAGAAAAGAGGCTTTGAGGTTAGTAAGGGCCAGTAAAGAAAAAGCCATGCAAGCCACAGCAAGGAAACCCTCAAAACGTTTCAATCCAGGAGGTGGAGAGGCAGATCTGCTCCTGAACAGATAGAAGCTGGGGTGAGAGAGGAGGCAGGGAGAGGATGGGCTTGGCTATTTCCGTAGTCCAGGTGAGACAGGGAGCCTGAGTTCTGGTAGTGTGATGGGGAGAGAGGATTAGGGGAAGGAATGGATTTGAAAGATATTAAGGGGGGTAAGACTGAAGGTCTGGCTTGTGTGACGTGGGTGATAGAGGAGCCACTAACCAAAATCGTGACATAAAAGGAAACTGTGGTTTGAGGGGAGTGTGGTGTTTGTTCATGAGTGTGGAGATAAACGACGGATTCAGTGTTGAACCCAATGACTTTGAGGCACCAAAGACTCTGAGGAGGGAAGAAGATACATAAAGGTCCAGGGAGCAGTTGTTTTTATTTATTTATTTATTCACTGCCTCTACTTCTTTATTTGAGCAGAGAAAAATATCTTTTGTACAATTCTCAGCATCTGCCTTCTGATCAAGGAAGGCAGAGTCAACTTCAGGAGGGTTCAGGAAGCAAGGAAGAGAGACCTGGGCATATTTACAATACAAAGGGAAGTAGCCAGAGAGAGGAAGAGATTGAAGATATGGAGCCAAGGGGCATGATTAGTGATGTGTGAAGTGGGACGCTCAGAGGACACTTAGAGGAGGAGAATTCTCAGTAGTGTTGTCAGTCCTCGTGTTAGTTTGTTGTTGTTGTTTGTTTATTTTGCCTATTTTTCTTTGTTTTGGTACCAGGGATTGAACCCAGGGGTGCTTAACCACTGAGTCACATCCCCAGTCTATTTTTTTGTTTGTTTTTGTTTTTGTTTTAAAGAGAGAGCGAGACAGTGAGAGAGAGAAAGAATATCAATTTTTCCAATTTTCATGTGTCTTTTTGCTCTGACACTTCATTGTGTATGTGGTGCTGGGGTTCAAACCCGGGTCCTCGCACATGCCAGGCAAGCACCATAACTGCAGAGTCAGTGCTCCAGTCCCCACTGCCTGTTTTTATGTTTAATTTGAGTTAGGGGCTCACTAAATTGCTCTGAGACTCACTAAGTTGCTGAGGCTGGTCTTGAACTTGTGATTTTCCTGCCTCAGCCTCCCTAGTTGCTGGGATTACAGACATATGCCACCACGGCCGGCTCTTGTGCTTGGTTTATTTATTTATTATTTATTTTTTGCTGTAAGAGATTTCAGTCCATATTTGGCTGGAGCCATTACTTTGGATCTAACGCAAGACAGAACATCGTGGTAGAAGGGTATAGTTGAAGAGAGTGGCTCAGCTCATGGCAGCCAGAAAGGAGTGAGAGGAAGCTAGAGAAAAGAGCTGGGGACAAGATATAGTCCCCAAGGGCATATGCCAAAAGACCTACTCCCTTCTACTAGGTCCTACTTCCTACCACCTCCCAATTTTCCATTCAAATAATGAATCCTTCAATGGATGAATCCACTGATTAGGTCGAGCCCTCCTGATCCAATCACTCCCAAAGGGCCACATCTCTGAACACTGTTGCACTGGGAACCAACCTTTCAACACGTGAGCCTTTGGAGGACATTGCAGATCCAAAGCATGACAGTCCCCGCAGACACCTAGGGACAGAATTGATAGGGAAATCTTGCGCAGAAATGAATTGTGCAGATTATTCAGTTACCTGTAATTATGAAAAGTGACAAGGTAGTTGGTACTCTGGAGGCTACATTTCAGAATGAGGCAAATGAGTTGAGCTCTTTGCTGAGAATCTGATTGACCTTTCCCATCATTAAGCTGAGCTCTGGTTATCCCTTAAGTCTCCTTCTTTTAAGAGAATTGATTTCAATCGCAAAAGATGGCTTTCAATGGCAAATGCACAATCTATAATTGCAGAGGCAGGAAGTGGGGTGTCAGCTTCCTCCTGCAAAGGAAAGTCTTACCACCTCCTTGTCTTGCTCTTGCTCATAGACAACAAGCAGAACTTGTGGAAATGTTCTCTTCCCTCAGGAGGGGGAAGATCTCAAAATCACAACCCTGCCAACAGCTCTGCCAACAGTGGTATAGTACATTATGGAAGAATGTAAGCTTTTACACATAATTATGCAGGTTCTGTCAATATGTTAAACTGAATCCTTTTTAAATAGGGGAAGACAAGTAACTTCTCTATATCCTAAAGCCCTTTTCTCACCTGCTTGTTATGAAGCTACACATATGCCAATTTCCTTGTTCATGCTAACAATCCCTATGATTCTGCATATTTTTCAAGATCAGTGACCAAGTACTATTCAATTTTGTGTCCTCTGTACCTGTCACCTAGTCACTCATAATGGTAGGTGCTACCTCTGTTTAGTCAAATTGCTCACAGAATGAATGAAGTTATATTTTGGGGGGAAAAGAGGAGAACACTAGTATATACACATTTCTAACTACACATTGAGAAACATGGGTATTTTAGCAAAATATCAGAAAAGCATTTGGAGCTAATCCACAAAAATATGAAATATATTGTAGGTTTTCCTTACCAATAAAGTTGTGATCATTAAGAATTTTTTTCTTCGTTTGTTTGTTTTGTTTCAAAACAAAACAATTGAATCCAGGTGTACCTTACCACTGAGTATACCCCCAGTACTTTTTTTTCTTTTTTTTAAATTAAGGAGTTGAGTTGTTGTATAATCCTAAATGCATATAAAATAACAATATGATATGTGTTTGATCCTAAACCATAGTCACCCCAACATCACCCACACCCCAGGTTCTACGTTGCTAAGGATATTGCTTTATTGCTGAGGCTAGCCTCAAACTTAAGATTTTCCTGTCTCAGCCTCCTGAGTTGCTGGGATTGCAGGTGTTATGTTTTAGCTATGACATGTCCCCTAAAATCTCATGTGTGTTAGAAGATGAAAGAAAGTTTAGAGATAAAATGATTGGGTTATGAGAGTTTTAACCTAATCAGTGCATTTATCTCCTAATAGAGATTAACTGGGTGCTAATTTAGGCAGATTGGGTATAGCTAGAGGAAGTGAGTCACCAGGAGGGAGTGTGCCTTTGGGGTAAATATTTTATTCTTGGTGAGCAAAGCTCTCTGTGTCCTGGTGCCATGTCCTAAGCCGCTACACTCTTCCACCATGATGTTCTGCCTCACTTTGGGTACAGAGCAAGGGAATTGGCTTTCTATGGACTGAGACCCTTGAAGCCATGAGCCCAAAATAAACTTTTCTCCCTCTAAAATTTTTCTTTTTAATTGTCAGAGTAGTGAAAAACTGACTAATACAACAGGAATGCACCACCACACCCTGTGGCATACAGAAAAATTACAAAAGCAATAAAGTTCACATGCAACCTTCAGCCTGTTTCTCCAAATCTTCACATTGTACGCTCCCAACCCACAGGAAATTTACATAGGCATAATACTATCAACTAAGTTACACACAGTTTTGAATTACACTTGTTTACCCTCTCCTGTCCTTTTTCTGGCCCAGGATACAGCCTAAGATTCCATAATGCATTCAGTAGCCATATCTACTTAGCTTTTTCAATCTGTGAGAGTTCCTTGGTGTTTCCTTGTTTCTCATGACCTTGATGGTTTTGAAGAGTAGTGGTCAGTGATTTTGAAGAATGTCCCTCTTTTGGGTTTATCTGAGGCTTAATGTGATTATGTTGAGATTGTGTCTTTTCAGGGAGAATATCATGTAAGCGATGTGTACTTCCTCATCATGGGATTTCTATATTTTTTTGATCATTTGGTTAAGGTGATATCTGCTGGATTTATTCATTATTAATCCAATATCCTGGCTTTGAGGTGATGCTTATACGCTGTTTTACTCAAGTATTTACTCACTGATTTTAGTCTCCATAAGTATACATTACCTGCAGCAGTTATAACTGTAGTACTTGCCAAATGATAATTTTCCCTTATTTCTTCTACTTTTAAAAATTAGAATTCTTCTGTAAGAAAGAATTGTTCCTTCTTCCCCTTTAAATTTTTAATTTCAAGTAGTTAATTAATTATTAATTAATATCAGCAAAAATTCATGGCTACTCTTTTTTTTTTTTGGAGTATCATCAATTCTATTTTTATTTGCTTGGTTCTGCAAGTGGTTCCATCTTTGCCCTCTGGGAACCCCTTCTGGATGACTTTTGCCTTGTTGACAAGCCCCTCTTCTTTTAAAAGCATGCCCTTATGTTTTGGCACCATAAAATGTTCCCAGCTCATTTTGAATCTTTCCTGCCAAGTCCTGGAATCAATCAGTTCTGCAAGAAGCCTTTGCGCCTTATATTGGAAAACAGTTGTTAAGAAACCAAGATCTGGTTGCTAAGTTTTGATGGAAATCTTTTGCATGCTTTTTTAGTCATAAAATGGTGACCTCAGATTAAATTTTAACCATTCCCTGATAATTCAGGGTCACTATTTCTTACGTCAATTATCAAAGTGATACCACAATGACCTCAAGAATTACTGTGATATCTAAGGCTGTCAGTCTCAGCAGTAACCAACTCCCCATGCTTTTTGCTTCTGAGATGTCATTGCCCCAGACCCTTTCAGCAGACAGAGATGGGAGTTATATGTATGTACTCTAACCCATGCACACACATGTGTGTATTCATCAGTCAGTACATCCATTTATCTATGGTGTGTCCATGTGCACATGTATATTAAATGCATCATTTGGGTCTTCCTTCTTTATTTGTAGCTTCTTTCTTGACAGTGAAAATTTAGTTCCATCTACATCATTAAGAATTTTTACAAAGACTCCCTCTGTGGGAGAATGGCCCTGTATTTTTATAATTAGTATATTAGGTTACTTTATGTATGAAACTTTATGGATAATGTATTGGCATGTTGTTAATTCATAATTAAGAGACTATTCCAAGATTCTGTCTGTGTGGTTTGATGTGTAAGTCCTAGATGAATCCTCGTAGACCACTTTAGAAATACAGAAACTGATACCCTTAGCCAGGATGGCCCTGATCCCTCAATGGAACCAAGAGCATCACACTCATGACCCAGACTCCATGACCCTTTCTCTGGAAACCTGAACTCAGAGGGAAAAAGTGAGAAAAGAAGCAATTCTAGAGAAGTTACCATTCCTCCTTCAAATGGGAATAATGGCTAGGCAAATCGATTATTCTGGACTTTTTGGGTGTCCATGAAGGCACATGTGAGTATCCTCCAGTTTTTTTTCCTCAGTATTTCCAAAAACTAAAATGCAAACTATGTTTCTATCTATACATGGCTGAGCTAATGAAAATGTCAGATTTCAAAACTAATTTTTATTGGTGTGTCCTGACATACTTAATATCCACCAGATCTTTTATTTATTTTTAAACCTAGTTCCTGAGCTCCAGACTCTACACTGAATTAGACATTTATGTGAAGACATAATAATTAGACATGTAGACACTAACTATGAAAAGAGTACTTTCTGTTACCCAGGCATGATACAGAATGATTTACATGGATCGTCTTCTTAGTCCCTGCACAATCCTCTGAGGTGGGTGCTTTGATTTTCCTCATTTCACAGAGGAGGAAACTGAGGTGCAAATCACATGATGAGTGACTGAGCCAGCTGGAGCCATGGCAGGCTGCAGAGCCTGTGCTCTTAGACCATGTGCTAGTGCAGCTCTTGTTCAGGTGTTCCTTGAACACCCGAAAACCCTCAGTCTGTTCAAAATCAAACCCTCCCCTCTTCCCTCTAGTATAACCTATCTAGTCACTCAGACACCCCAAAATGGATATTTTTCAATTGTGGTAAAAAGCACTTACCGTAAAATTTATCACCTTAACAAATTTTAAGCATACAGTTCAACAGTGTTAAGGACATTCACAGTGTTGGGAAATAGACTCCCAGATCTTTTTCATCTGCCCAGTCTGAAGCTCCACACGCATCAAACAACAACTTTCCATTTTTTTCACCCCGAAGCCTCTGGTAAGCACAGTTCTACTTCTGTCTTCCTTGAGTTTGATTACTTTAAGAACTTCCTATAAGTGTGATCAAATAGTATTTGTCTTTTTGTGACTAGACACACTCAGCTAATGTCCTGCAGGTTCATCCATGTTGTAGTCTATGCCAGATTTTCTTCCCATTATTTTTTTTAGAAAGAGAGAGTTAATTTTAGTTTTTCATCTGGTTTTTGCTTTTCTTCCACTTAATTGTGTGTATGGTGCTGGGGCTCAAACCTGGGTGTAGCACATACCAGGCAAGCACTCTACTGCTGAGCCACCTGTCCAGCCCTATACCACATTTCTTTATCCATTCATTCATCAGCAGATATTTGGGTGACTTCTTCATGGGTATGGTGAAGAGGGCTGCAATGAATACCGGGAGGCAAGTTGAGTTTTGGGGACTCTCCTTTCAATTATTTTGGATATATCCCCAGAACTGGGCTTAGCTGGATGATATGGTGGCTCTATTTTTTGTTTTTTGAGGAACAGCAATGCTATTTTCTAGGATGGAATTCTTAAATCCTTTCTTTTCTTTTCTTCTTTTCTCAGGGCTGAGGACTGAACTCAGAGCCTGTGCGTGTGCTAGGCAAGCGCTCTGCCACTGAGCTAAATCCCCAACCCCTGAATCCTTTCTTCCATTTATTCTCCAGATAGCATCTGTACCAAATGCTGAGAAATTTGTCCTTTCTCATCTATGCCTTTATACCTGGGTGACACTTTGTGTCCTTCATGTAGACTTTTCCTCTGCAAAAGTTATCTGCTTGTTATGATTCAAAAACATATAAACCTCGTCATCACATGCTTACATGCTAACATTGAAGGCCCTTAAGTACACTTTGCTCTTTGACACCTCTGTCTGTGTATGTACATGTTCACTGTTTGGAATTCCCTTCCCCTTGTGATAAATTTCTAGTCATCCACCACACCCAGCTTAGCCAGCATTCTGCCGTGATTCTTCTCCCTAGTCCCCAACTAGAATATCCTGTTTACAGCCTCTTTTCTCTATATATCCCTTCTTATACTGTAGCACCAAACATAGTCCATTCTATTACATATTTATTGGTTCTCAAAAAGAACAAAATGTTTGTTTAAAATTGGTTCCAGAATACCATTAGGGAGAGAGCTGTTTTTATGTTCTCTTTTAGGAGCCATTTTTATTCAGATACTAAAGGCAAGGTGACTTTATAACATTGTAGGATTTGAGGATAGACACATTTTTATTTCCCCAAGGACTCTGAGTTCCTTGAGAACAGAGAATATATCTTTTCCCTCTCCAGTCCCTGACAGGCATGTGTGAGCTACCAATATCATGTGAATAGGAGTTGGAGCCACTGTGTTAACACTGCTATATAACACTAATCCCACTGTTTGTTGGTGGTTGACGTTAGTCAGTAGCAAAAAAGAAACAAAACATGAGTATTAAGACCAGTTCAAAAGAAAAATTCATTAAAAAATAAATATCTACATGGAAAGACAACCCAAAGTTGACTTAGTAGTGGAAAATTACTTGAGAGTGAGATGTATCAACTCTGCAAAAGAAAAACAAGTCTGACTAGAAATGACACCTGCATATGACCCAAACATACCTCCTCAGCTTTTACCCAGAACTGAAGTCAGCATACTATAGTGGTACATGCATACCCATGTTTACAGCAGCACAATTCACAGCAGCCAGGTAATGGAACCAACCCAGGTGTCCATCAATGGACGGCTGGATAAGTGATATATGTACATAATAGACTTTTACTCAGCCATAAAGAAGGATGACATGATGTCCTTGCAGGAAAAGTGATGAAACAGGAGGACATTGTGCTAAGAGAAATAAACCAGAATCACAAAGTCAACGCCCATATATTTTCTCTCATACATAGAAGCTAGAGAGAAAAAAGAAGAAGAAACTCTCATGGAACAAGAGAGTAGAAGAAGGGAACCAAGCGGAAGGAGGAAGGGAGAGAAAAAGGAGGAGGTACTTGGGGAACAAAATTGACCAAATTATGTTATGTGCATGTACAAATATATCACAATGAATCCCAATGTTACACATCAGTGTAATCTACTAATAAAAATTGGGGGAAAAAACAGGCCTGAAAGCCAAGAACCTGGTTCAGAAGCAATTTGGTCAATCTAGCTTGCTCCTCCTGGGCAGAAGCAGAGTTAATTTGAGGTGCAAGAATTATGAGGCTTAGGAAAGTAAACCACTGCTGGTTTCAACTAATTCTTAGGATCCAAAGACTATTCCTTAGAGGAAGGAAACGGTTAGCAGTTGGCCATTCTCTTCCTTCCTTGGGAAGCCACTGAGAAGAAAGAGAGAGAAAGACAGAGAAAGTTAATTGTGGCCAAATTTCCTGTCAATATAGTTAATTGTGGCCAAATTTCCTGTCAATATATTAATACAAACCTTCTAGGAAGGACACTAAGGATATTCACTGGAAGAATCCTTATTTTTTATAAATCATGACAAAACAAGCTTTGAGCAGAATATACCAGGTCAGTCTAGGATGTTAATGATAAACACACCTGTAATCTTTGATTTATAGGGCACAGCTCCTTGGAAAATGTCACACAAACTAGGTAACTATATGAATATGAAACTAAGATATTTCAAGACCCCAGTAGTTCTGTTTGCTCTAGTGATGATCATATGCATTGATCCATGGCCTTTTGTGTTACATCTTTGTTGAAGTGCAAACTAATGTGGCGAGTAAGAACCCAACAAGAAGCTTTGATGGAGCAGGACGCCCAGAAGTCACCTGTACTGCACAGTCATGTGTGTCCTTAAATTTGCCAGCAGTGTTTGTTATTGGGAGCAATGGTTTGAAGGTATCCTCAGAGTTCACATGCTAAAAACTTAATTCCCAGTGCAACAGTATTGGGCAGTGGCACTGAATAAGAAGGAGGTGATGAACCCTTGTGAATGGATTAGTGTTTTTATCATAGGAGTAGGTTAATTATAATGATAGTGGATTTGCTATAAAGGAAAGTCTGGCACTTTTTTGCTCTCTCTTGCCCTCTCTCTGCCCTTCCACAGCAAGAATGCCCTCTCCAGGTGTCTCACTTCCCGGTTCACAAAACTGTGAGCCAAAATATTTCTATTCATTGTAAATTGCCTGTGTCGGGCTTTCTGTTATGGCAACATGAGCAACATATTGAGTATGTTTGTGAGTCTGATTTGGCTCCCAGGTGTTAACTCATCTTGAATATTGAACTCTTCTGGACAGTGAATTTTCTTTATTTCTCTTAGTTTTTGGAAATACTGCTTTAAGACCAATAATATTTATGAAGTCCTTAATGCCTGATACATAGCAAAGTACTCAGTAGCTATTAGCTTATCCTTCCCATCCTTCAGAAGTGTAAACTTGTTTGTTATGCAGACGAGAAGACAGGAAAAAGGAGGCCATATCATGTGGTGATAGCACTTTGATCGAAATAAAGATCCCATAAAGTATAAAACTCAAAATAAAGAGCAAGCTGTTGAATACTTCCAGGCCTTCTCTTTCCTTTTGAAGATCATTCTATCAGGAGCTCTTCTCTGTTTGTTCCTAGAAAAGTTCCAAAAAGAAGTCAGAAGACATTTGTTAAGGTCATGAAGGTCATGAGCTCACCAGGTAAGTTTTCATGTTGTGCCATTCCTCAGTTAGCTCCCCTCAAATGCAGAACACAGCTCTCAGGTCTACAGGCTCAGATACCTGATTTGTGATTGTTCCAAGATAATTAATCTTTTAGGGACACACATTGATCAAACTCACAGATACTGAAGTATACAAACTTAAGTATCTGTGTGCTCTATTATATGAGAAATTGAGTTGTTACAGAGACAGGACACTGTTCTATATGTCATTGAAAGCAATTGGATGATTTTAAGCAGAGGAATGACACTATGAGTGCATATATACACATTATTTTATATGAACTATTATACTATATGTATGTAGTGCATATGGGTGGGGAGGGAGAGAAACAGACAAGACAGACAGAAAGGTAATGAGAGAATGGGAAGACAGTGTGGAAGCAGGGAGACTAGTTAGAAGGCCATCACTGTGATCCAGATGGAAAGTGAAGTGAAGACAGAACAGTTCACAAAATATTTTGAGAGTACTGCTGATGGGCCTCTTCATTTGGTTATAGAGGAAAGGAAAGGATCAGGTTTGCTTCCTGGGTTTGCGTAATCTGAAAAAGAGCTGATTGTCAATGCCACATGATTTGAAAGGTTTAGGTGTCTGAGTGACAACTTGGTGTATCCTTTTCTGCTCTAGACTCCAAGTCTAGTGTTGCAATTTGTATGTGAAATATCTCCCAAAGGTTTATGTATGAAATGCGACAGTGTTCAGAAGTAGGTCTTTTAGGATTGGATCATGAGAGCTCTGACTTCATCAATGAATTAATCCACTAAGGTTTCATAGCTGAATGGGAGGTGGGGGGAACTAGGAGGTGGGACCTAGTTGAAGGGAGTGGGTTCTTGGGTGAACACCCTTGGGGACTATATCCTGTCCCTTTGCCTCTTTCTGCTTCCTGGCTGCAGTGAACTGAGTAGCTTTCCTCCACCATGCCCTTCCACCATGACGTTCCTCCTTGCCTCAGGCCCAAAGTCATGAATCCAGTCAAACAAGGATTCAAACCTCAGACCTCACTGTGGTTCCTCTCCAAACCACATCAAGGCTCCTGTGAGTTGTTCCCAGGATGGTCTAGGAAGTCAAAAGCCAGTCACCTTGCAGGTGGAGTACAAGCTGAGAGCCCAGAGAGAGCAGTGGACATTTGGATGAGCTCAGTGAGACCCAAGAAACCCTTGTAAAACATTATTACTCTGTGTCCTAAAGGTCAAGTTCCTTCTTATTATCTCCTGTGTCTCAGCCACCAGTGTCACCCACATAGGGAATTATTTTCTCCTCAATATTGGTACTGACCAGACTTCAACTCTTATTCCTAGACGGGTCCTCTCCCAGACACCTGCTCCTCCTCTTTCCCCAATCTCAATAAGAGCAAAATACTTTATGTTTGTATGACATTTTATGAGCTAAAATGTGCTTTTGCCTATTTGATCTCATTTTATTCTTAAACAACCCTGGGAAAGCAGACAGTGTGGAGACAGATATGCTATCTGATCATGTGAGTGGCTTGTCTGAGGTTACAGTCTATATGTCCAGTATTTGTACTGTGTCACATTATCCTTCCGCCCAAATATTTTTAAACCACCTGCTCTTAGTAACCCCTGTATCTCTATGAATATGCATATATCTGCTCTGATATGGAAAATGCCTGTAATCTGAATGTAGGCAGCTCACACTTGCATTTCTCTAAGATGTATTCCTGGAAACTATCTGATAAAGAGGATCCAAGTTTCCTATAGGAAAATGTAATCTCTGATAATTCTGTTGTTCACCGGGGACCAGTGTCAATTGAATGGTAGATTAGAATCAATGTGTGTTGGAAAAGCAGTGCTGTATCAACTAGAAACTCCTAAAGCTGTTTGATTTACCACTTACGATGGTAGATAATAGAATTTGAGACCAAGAAGGAAACCTTGAGGTCATGTAGTACAGCTCATTTCTTTTGCATTTCAGGTCCCTAAGACCCAGAGAGGTGAAGTGAATCCTGTAAGGATATACATATATATCTGGGTCCACAAAGAGCAAAGGAACTGAGACCAGAAGAAAGCCTCTTGTTCCCTGCCTGGTTCTCTACCATTCCACTTGCCTATTCATGAAAGTACTTCTTTGGGGGTAGGAGTGTAGCTCAGTGATACTGCACTTTGCCTAGCATGCATATATATTTGATCCCTAGCACCAAATATATAGCTATATATTCACATGATCAGATAACATATCTGTCTCCTATCTACTTTCTCAGGGTTATTTAAAGATGAAATAAGATTTTTTTTTCAAATAGGCAAAGCACATTTTAACTCATATAATATTGAATAAAAATAAAGTACTTTGCTGTTATTTAGATTGTGGAAAGAGAAGCAGGTGTCTGGGAGGAGAACAGACACACACACACACACACACACACACACATATATACATACATATATTCAGTGCTCACTGATTATTTGAATTATTCTAGAAGACTTTTCTTCCCTTAGTTTCAACTACTTGTTCATTTTTCAGAACTTTAGAAACAAAGTACATAGAGAGAATTTAGTGAAGAACTGATGAGCTTTCACAAATGTACGCTACGCCTATGTAACCACCACCTTAATCAAGATACAGAGCATTTCTATCACCCCAGAAAGTTTCCCTATGACTCCTTTCCAGCCATTGCCTCCCTCCACCGCATGAGAGGTAATAACTTTCTATCACTAAAGATTTGTTTTCCACTGTAAACTTCATAGAAATGGAATCATGCAACATATAAGCTGTTGAGTTTGGCTTTCTTTCAATCAGTATGGTAATTTTGAGATTCATTCATGCTTTTTCATCTCTCACTAGTTATCTCTTTTTGTGTTTTGTAAATTCATTCCTTGTTATTGCTGAGTAGTGTTCCATTAAATGGAATATATCACATTTACCCAGCAACAGACATTTGGATTGTTTCTAGTTTGGGTGGTTATGAATAAAGCTGGTGGGAATGTTTTCATATAAATATATTTGTAAAATATATTTTATTTCTTTTGAGTAAATATATGTGGAATTTCTGGACAATATGATAAGCATGTATTTAATTTTACAAGAAAATGCTCAGCAATTTTTCAAAGCAGCAGTACTTTTACAACCCACCGGCTATTTATGAAAGTTTCAGTTTCTCCACATCCTAACACCCGCATGCTGTCTTCTTAATTTAACCTTTCTAGAGGGTGTAGAATGCTATTTTGTTGTTGCTTTAATTTATATACCCCTGGTGATTTACAAAGTTGCATATCTTTTCATGAACAATGTTTTATTAAGTGCATGCTACAGAATTCATAAATTCAACCAAATGAATAAACAAGCCAAAAAGTAATGATTTTGTTAGCCCCATAGATGAAAGTGCTTCTGCAGGAAAATGCAGATTTTCTGGTCCTCTTTTCGAGACTCTCCAGGCAATATTCAACTGATACTTTCTTTTCTTTTCGTTTAACAAATTACTTGTGATAAGTATGCCATTAGTGATTCTTTCTAAAGTAGTTGTTGTAGCAATTAAATATTTGATGATTTCAGTAATGACATCAGTTATGAAAATTTAAAGGAGAGAGAAATGAAGTACAGAAGAAATATGGGCTTTGAAGTCACAGAGAATTAGATATGAATCCTGGCTTACAAAAAAACCCCTAAGTTTCAGTTCTTGTCTGTAAAGTGGAGACAAAGATACCCATTGTCTTAATCCCTTATTGATGTTCTAACAAATTACCCAAACATGGTGACTTAAGACAAAAAGATTTATTATTTTAGAGTTCTGGGCCACACTGGGTTACATTCAAGATGATGGCAGGGCTGCATCCCCTCCGGGCTTCCTTGCCTTCTCCAATTTGTAAAGGTTGCACACATTCCTTGGCTAGCGGCCTCCTTCCATCTTCAAAGGCAGCAATAGCAGCTCAATTCCTTCTCATGCACATTATATTGATTCTGTGTCTACTGTCAGTTTCTCTCTCTGACTGTCCCACCTCCTACTCTCATTTATAAAGATCCTTGGGCCCACTGAGATAATCCAGGAAACCTCTCCTTCTGAAGTTTCTTAACTTAATCTCAAGTCCCTTTTGCTATGTGAGGTAATATATTAATAGGTTCTAAGGATTAGGATGTGGACACCTTTGAGGGACCATTCTTGTTATTCTGTGAGCCACACCCACTTAAGGTTGTTGTAAAGTTATATAACTCTCTGTCTTATGGAGACTATGCAAGAGATTAAAGTTGACATTATGAGATGAACAAAGTACAGGACTTAAAGCACTGCCAAATTCAACAATTGCTGGTCCCTCCCCTTCCTTGCTTGGATGGGTCAGGAGAACAGTGGTCCTTAGAATCCTGTTCTTTTGCCATTCTTTTTGGTTTATAGCACTAAGAAGCCTTGGCCAAGACAGAGGTCCAGTGGCATCCTAGAAGAAGGGGAGAAAAGTAGTCAAACTTTCAGTTTCATGATGATAAGGAACATTTAAAGGTCTTTATGGCTTAATAGATTGGGATCTTGGAAGTACAATTGACCACAGTAACAACAAGCAAACAGCATTTCCCTGACTGATACCCTACCCTGCAGAATGGCAAGACCCCTCATCCTTACCCATGCCACTACAAGAATCTTCTGGTTCTAGCAAGGTCCTGGGGCAATATACAAGCCATCCCCGCTGCAGACTCCACATTTCTAACTGGTGCTCCCCAGAAGAGGACCCACCTGTGCTCACAATTCTATGGTGTCTTCCTTCTTCCTCTGCCAATACACTGGCAGATTCCAAGAGGCTTATATCATGGGGCAAAGTCCTGAACCATGCTACTATCACACCCAAACACACCTTTCTCCAGGTCACTGCCTGTTACCTGCTCTGGGACCTAGTTGGCACCTTTACCGCTGCTACCCACATGCCAGCTCTGTAAAATTTATGACTTCTCCAGTTCTGATCTTTACTGACATCATCAAAGTTGTGCCTGGTCCCTCCTCCAACCACACCGCTCCTTCCCCAGGGGCACCATTCACATCCTAGTCGCCTCACCAGTGCATAAGTATTACAACCGCGTTCCAACAGGTGGCGTGGAGAGCTGTGAGGAAGGGCACCTTTTCCAATTCACTGAAAGACACCTAGTAGGCCTAGTGGCTAAAAGATAGAAGTGCCCCTAACATGCCTCCCCCAAGTCACTGTCCCTCCTTTCCTTCCCTTGCACCTTCCCTGGAAAAGAAGATCCCTATCTTTCTGGGATGCATGAAGGGTGAAGCCCTCCAGGCTCCCTCTGGACATGGCCCTGGTCACTGGAGGCCCTACAGATGTATCCATGTCAGGGTTCAGTTTCATTTTCAGGGCAGGAGAAATTTCTCCTTTTCTGGCTCTATAAGGCACTGCAAACAAGAGGTAAAGAAAGAGTGACTGGCAAAGGTCCTTGTACTGCCTTGTACGGCACAGAGTGAAAGGAGAGGAGTTAGAAAGCTCAGTCTATCTGTTCTTACAGTGGGTCACCAGGAGCAGAGGCCATGGAATATAGAGAGGGGTGGCTCAGAGCGCCTCTGGCAGTTTAGCTGCCCATCACTGCCTGGGGAAGCAGAGGCGGCATTGTATGGTGGGGCAGGAAGCCACAGACCTCAAGGCAAGAGTGTCACCACAGGAAGAATATGACAGTCACCAATCACATCAAGTAGTGGCTGTGTGACCAGTGGAACTGGTGACAGCATAGAAATGATTTTTGGGAAGAACTGTCTGTGGAGGATAAGCTGGTTAGTGACTGCCAAGAAAATTAACTAGAAAGTTCCCAATGGTTAATGAGTGGCAACCCAGCAAACATCAGCAGATATTCCTATAATGCAAAACGTTCCAGACCCACTTCCTCCTTTCTCCTCTAGACTATTCTGTGATGAAGGCGTGTGCATGAACATGCGCTTGCACACAAGGCTAGGAGAGCAGGGCTCTGAGGTTCTCAGTCTCTGTATGTTGTAGACATCATTGGCAGAGGCAGTTTAGGAAGATGCTTCCCTATTCACTTATTTTTTTTTTAAAGAGAGAGAGGTACAGTGAGAGGAGAGAAAGAGAAAGAATAAATTTTATTTAGTTTTTCATGAGGCTTTCATTGCTCGACACTTCCTGTGTACGTGGTGCTGGGATTCAAACCCTCGTCCTCACGTGTGCCAGGCAAGCGCCATAACCACCGAGCCGCCACTCCAGCCCCTCTATTCACTTTTTCTCTGAAATGGAACAAGTCTCAGTTATGGTTTGCCTTCCAACCATTGCTCTCTGGGAAGACTAATAGCTCTAAAAGCAACATAGGAAAGAACAGAGATATAATAATATAATGAATGATATGATAATATTATCTGATTTTGTGTACTTTAAAATCTCTCCCATATATTACCCCATCTGAAGCTGTAGATATTAGGGTGTTGTAAAGAAAAACAAAGAAGCAATGGCAAAGCACTTTGTAAATAATTAAGTGCCAGTCATTCACCCTGGTCATGTTCTAGAGGAAATAGCCTCAGGTGGCTTTGAGACATTGCACCATAAATAAGTCACCATAAAATCTATTAGCATCACCCCTCCCCTTAAATTGTTGCTCTGTCTCTTAAAAAGTTACCATGCTAAACTGAAAGGAACAGAGTAAAGATTCCAGAGGAAGTGAATATCACAGGTTCCAAAAGTGAGGACAAATTGCAATATTAACATTTGATGGCACCAATTCCTTCACAAAGTCATTTTGTGATGTTAGTTTTTTCTTGACCTTTTAGCAGACTCATGCTTCTCCTGGGAAGACACCACCACCACCACACAGCTCATATCATCTCCCCTCCTGGTAGGAAACTGCACCCCAGAGGTTTTTCCCCTTTCAATGTCTGTATTAATTAGCACATAATCTGAAAGGTTGAAAACCACTTCCATTTTGATTTACTCATTTTTCTGAAAGAATAAGCCAAGTTCAGTAGTTAATTTTTGTTGTTTGCCTTCTGGTGGTGAGTTAATCTCACCTCACCTTACAGTTACACATTTGTAAGTGAATGGTTGGCTCTTTAATTATGTAGAGGTAGCCTGGGATTTTTGTCACTCTGTTATTTAATACTGCCTGAAAACAACGGATGATTATATAACAAGGAGCAAGTCCTCCCTCCTCCAAAAAACATCATATAAGGATATAGGAAATGGGATTAGTCTTGGGACTGAGAAGAGAGAGAAAAATTCCTCTATTCTTGGCCTAAAGATGCTTAGGGCAAGGAGAAGGGCTGGTTGCTCACCATATCCTTGAAATGTTTTGTGAACTCAACTGCCCTGTCGCTGAGGGAGTGCCTTGGAGGAAAATGACTGTTTACACCCAAAGAGGTATGTCATGACAGGGTTAGAGAGTTTGCTTGGAGAATCCATACCTGAGTCAAGGGATGGAGACTTCCTTTTCTGATAACTGAGTCATTCAGAGGAGTAATGGTAGAGCAGGGATTATGATCTTGGCAATGACTCTAGGTCATCAAAGCCTTTTATGTGGGTGGTCAGAGATTTTATTAGACTTCAGGGTAATGAGATGTCATAGAGTGATATCCTCTCAGATTGCCACAGGTGACCTGACAGTGAATGGAAAGAGGATATCAGGTGGCCCATATTTCTGTATAGCTCAATGATTGTCCTGGGGGATGGTGAACAGTCTCTTGCAAGGATCAACTTGCCCCTGGAAGGAAGCTTTGAAAATGGCTGATGTGATAGCTCTGAGAAATTACTTGGAAATCATAAGAACATTACTGTGAATTTCTAAGAAAGTAACTTTGAATTGTTTGTGATCAACCATCAGTAAGAACTAAATATTTAAAAGTGATAAATTTAATTGATTTTTTGAGAATTTTTTTAATTAAAGAGAGAGAAAATCAGTTTTATTCATTTTTTCATCTGGTTTTAGTTCTTCAGACACTTAATTGTGTACATGGTTCTGGGGTTTGAACCTGGGGCCTTGTGCATGCCAGGCAAGTACTTTACTGCTGAGCCACTGCTCCAGCCCTTGAGAATTCTTTTTAAGATGATGGCATAGCAATTGATGCTGGTTGTTATTGGAAGTTGGTTGTTATTGGAAGTGTCAGTCTGTGAGAAAACTGAAGTGTTGAAAATTGTGTTAGTCAGTATTCCATTGCTGTGTCAAAACACCTGAGAAAAATCAAATTAAAAGGTTAATTTTGGCTCATGGTTCCAGAGTTTCCAGTACATGGTTGCTTGGCCTTGGCAAGATAGTAAATCAGGTTGGAGTGTGTGACAGAGGAACTATTAAATTCATGGTTGACCAGGAAGTGAAAGAGAGAGAGGAAAAAGACCTGAGTTCCCAATATCCCTTTCAAGGGCATTCTCCAAATGGCCTAACTTTCTTCTACCAGGCTCCACTTCCTGAAACTTCTACCACCTCCCAAAAACACCACAGACTGGCAATCAAACCTTTAGCATATGGAACACTGAAGTTCCAAAGCATTTGTGTATTGATGCTAACAGAGTGCATGGGGAAAATATAAAAGTGATTGGCTGGCTTCAGAGGCCCAGGAACAATATTGGTCATGACCAGGTAATGCTCAGTTTAACACCCCACAATACTGAACACAGATGAGAATGCCCTAACTTCTTACATTCCAGTCCCACAGTTCTGTCTCCCATCAAAGCCAACTCTTTTTTTTTTTTTAAGAGAGAAAGGGACAGTGAGAGAGAGAAAAAGAGAATCAATTTTATTTGATTTTTCATGTGGCTTTCATTGCTCTAACACTTTGTTGTGTACATGGTCCTGGAGTTAGAACTCGTATCCTCACACATGCCAGGCAGGTGCTGTAATCGCTGAGCCACTGCTCCAGCCCAAAAAGCCAACTGTCTTTAAAAGAGACAACTTCCCTTCCATTCATTCGTTCAGTAAATATCTTCCCATGGTTATTTATATCCCAGCTGTTGGACTATGTGCTGGGGATATGATACTCACCAAAGTCCTGTCCTCACGAATTATATTTATAGCAGAAGGAAAACAAATACATTAACATAACGCAATGTCAGGAGGCGCTGGGTGCCACCAGGGCAGGTGAAGCAGGGAAGGCGAGAAGGAAAGTCCTCTCAGATGCCAAGACTGAGGAAGGCTCCCCGATGAGGACATCCATGAGCCAATCCTGAAGGAGGAGAGGATTCTGGAAAGAGAGAGTAGCTAGTGAGAGGTCCCACCGCAGCTAAAGGAACAGTTAGGAAGCCACTGTAGGTGGAGGGAGTGGGTTAGGGTCAGAGAAGATAAAAGTAGGAGAGCTCTCCTGGAGCAAGGTCCGGCAGGACAGATAGGCTGTTTGGGTGTCATTTTCATGACATGGAAATGGAAGCCACTGGAGTGTTTTGAGCAGGGAACAACTTGATCTGCTTCATTATTTTTTTTTTTTTAAGAGAGAGGGGCAGTGACACAGAGAGAAAGAGAATCAATTTTATTTAGTTTTCATGTGGCTTTTGTTGCTCCAACACTTCCTTGTTTATGTGGTGCTGGAGTTCGAACTTATGTCCTCATGCATGCCGAGCAAGTGACATAACCGCTGAGCAACCGTTCCAGCCCTGACCTGCTTCACTTTGTTGAGAGTCCACTCTGTTCGCCTTGTGAAGCAGAGTGTAAGGGTGGGCAGGGTTGGAGCACCGGGAGCAGCCCCAGGGATGAGACTGTGCTGGCTTGCACCGTGGAGGCGTGTTGTGGTTTGAATGTGCCCTACCAAGTTCGTGTGTTGGAAGTTTATTCCCCAGGGCAGAGGGTTTGGGAGATGATGTGCAACCTTTAAAAGGGTAGGGCCAAGAGGAAGGTCAATTGGAAGTGTGCCCTTGACCTTGTTAGTTCTCGGGAGAGGGTTGTTCTAAAAGCCAGAGCCAGGCCCCACGCAGCTTACTCTGGCTTCCTATTTTGAGAGGGGATCTCTTGCTCCCACATATGTGCTGATATTGTCATCTGCCATGAGGTGACGTAGCCAAGGGGGTCCTCTTCAGGGCTTGCGCCATGTTGTTTGGATTTGCAGACTCCCAAACTCTGAACTAAATCTATCTCTTCTTCATAAGCGGCTGGCCTCAGATATTCCATTGTAGCAATGAAAAACAGACGAATTCAAGGTGTCCTTGTAGGGATTATGTGAAACATTTTCTACTCAAGATACACTTTGAAGCTGGGACCAACAGAAGTTGCTGTTGGATTTGGCAAAGCAGCCTGAGGAGTGTGGAATGACCCTACAGTATCGGGCCTGAGCAACTGGGTGAACAGAAACACCAGTTTGAAATAGATGAAATTTGCTGAGAAACAGGGTTTGAGAGGGAAAGTAAAAGTCAGGCTGCTGATATGTAAAATTTGAGACACCTGTTAGATGAGCAAGTGGAAATGCCAAAGCGCAAACTAGATGTGGAAGCTGGAGTGGAGTAAGAGGTGGGGGATGAGCTCTGAATTTGGAAGTCAGACTGTGTATGAAAATCACAGGACCATATGAGGTCACCTAGGGAGTGGGCATGCCTGGAGTTGATGTCCAAGGCTCAGCCCTGGAGCACTCCACAGTGAGATGCATGGAAGGAGAGCAGCATTCAGCTAAGTCAAAAAGGAGAGGCCAGGGAGGCTGAGGTGAATCAGGAGACAAGAGGGTTTCAGCAGGTAAGGTGTGATCAGCCATGGCAGCTGTGCTCAAGCTGGATGAGGACTGTGGCCAACCAGATATTGGATCTGGCACTGTGTGTTTTTCTGGGGGATAGCTGGGCATCAATGTCTAACTGTGGAGAAAAATGTTGGAAGAGGATGTGGAGAGCTCAGTCAACTCAAACTGTTCTGTGAATGGAAACAGAAATCAGGCAGAAATTGGAAGTGATGTGGGGTCAAGGGACAGCTTTTTTTTTTTTCTTTGCAATGGGAGATTTGCAGAGTGTTTGCTGATGAATATGATACAATAGAACAGAAAGAAGCGACCACACAATAGCATCAGAGAAAATTCTAGAACAAATATTCCAGTGGGCCAAACTCCTGGAATTCAGAATGAGTATTCCCCATTCTTTGCCATATGCTCCACTAACACCTGGAGTTAAAAAAAAAAAAAAATCAAAAACTGCTGGTAAAGGTCCATGATTTAGAGGAAGCACTCTAAACTAAGAGAAAATTCTAGAACAAATATTCCAGTGGGCCATGGAAAATCAAAAACTGCTGGTAAAGGTCCATGATTTAGAGGAAGCACTCTAAACTCTAAAATAATAGCAAAATATGAACCCAAATGTCTGGATGTCTCTTATAAATTATTACCTTATCATATCATGACATATAGGAAGAGGATTTTAGATTTAACATTTCTGTATTCTTTGATCCATCTGTTTAAGAAAATCTAAAACAGGAAAAAGGCTGGATGGGACCAGGCAGGGTGGATCACTCGGCTTCCAATAGCGACATCTAGTGACAGAGAATTGCACTAGCAGAAAAATTTAAGTTCCAGACTGAGCCAGTTTTCCACCATTTTCCCCCCTCTCCTGAGGTGATGTTGTCCAGGACTGAGCCATTTGGAACGAATAAACATCCCTGAAAGCTCCTGGAGCCATATGAGAATGGAAGTCCCCAGAAAAGAAAAAAAGCTAATTACCTGGTGGAAAGAATGGAAGGGAGCAGGGTGGGGTTGGGATGAGGTGGAGTCCCCATTAATTTAATCATAAGGATAAATTATTCACCTTCAGAGTTCAGTTGTTCTTCTGGTAATTTGGAGGGTTGGGGTCTCCCCAGACCTGAGTTTTATGAGGAAGAACTTGTGCTGTAAGATACAGTTCTTTCTATGTAAACTCAGACAAGGATCAGAATGGACTCCGGATAGTAGTCACCTCGTGGCTTTGAGCAATAGGAAAAGGTCAGTGGCAGATTTCAGTTCATCGTTATTTATAGCTTCTCCCGAGACCTATAAAGGAGTGCTGCAGTCACTATTAAAGGTACAAATTTCATCTTTTCTGCCAATAGCTTGATGCTCCAGAAGGTTCTTAAGAATCTACAGTTTCCACAGATGCAATAACTCTTATGATCCCATTAGTGTCAGGGCACATCCTATTCTCAGTCTGTATTTTAAAAATAAAAATAATAAACTGTGAAAACATTCAAAATAATAATGTGGAAAGTTCATACAGCTGAAAAAAAACACATCTGCCCTGAAGTAGTAAACAAAATATCATTAAAGGTCATCATGCATAGGAGAACATGACTGGGATTAGGAAATAAATAAAACTCATGGGTTGGTCTTGCAAAGCAACTTCTCAGTTGGATTCCGAGACAAATTAAAACAAGAAGCAAACTGCCAGAGATTGGATTTGCAAGTTCTTTGTGAAAATAGAATTTCTGCCCTCCTATTCCAACCTGGTGTGTATTTTTATATTAGCTTCATTCTTGCTTGGTTTAATGCATAGGGGGAAATGTATGCGTCATTGGAAACTGTGCATGATCTAGACTGTAGAATCCTCCTCTGGGTATCTGATTCCCCTATAGGAAAGTCATTTTGTAACTCTGAAAAATACAGGTTACTGATAGTGTTACTGAAATCTCGGTTCTTGTCCCCAATGCCAATCCAATAATGAGGACATGGTTTTGAGAAAAAGGAAAAAGGTGGTTTATTACTGTTACGCTGAACTTCACCTAGATGACGCCATTTTGAATCTTATCCTCCATCTTAGAACAACACCCACCCATCCCTAAATCCTGGACCCACCTATCCCTAAACTCTGGACCCACCTACAATACTCCACCATCATGCAAAGAAACCCTAAACACTCCATCATAGGAAAGAACCCTTCCCTGACAACTTCCTAGCAACACTGTAATCTTCTTTAGTCCTCTATATCTACCCCAGTCTATAAACGGGAGATGGGACCCAGACTCTAGTGGGGCCTCCCTCCACAGGTTTCTCCCAAAAAAACCTGTACTGCCACTCTCTTCTCTATTTCCTCCACTTTCTTCTTTCCTGACAATTAGACTTTGCTAGCAAAGGAGACACATAGGGGACACCTGTTACAGAGGCTGTGATTCTGCCCATCAGGGAGAACATGGGACAGGGGCTTTTTAAAGGCTACTTTCCACTTATTCTCTGTCACTGGTCACTTTGGTAGATAGTAATTTCTGGCATCTGCTGGTGCCCTCCCCAAAGTCTGAATTACTTCGTTCCTGTGGTGAGTGTGTGCTCAAGACCAGATACTCCTGTCTATCATGGGGAAGAAAGGTGATCCTGTCTCCCCAAGGATTAGGAGGAGCAAAGATTAGGAGGGAGAGGAACAGAAAGAAACATCTCTCTTTCAAAAATCAGCCACTGTGGCAGGGCAGTAAGGGCTAACTCAGAGCTTAGAGTGGACCACTCTTACAATAGCAAATACATTTTTGTCCCCATTCGGTCCCATCTAGCAGAGGTTGAGTTGACTTCCTTTTTCCACAGAAAAAAGAGAACGGCTTTGCTTCCATTTGCATTTCCGTTTCAATATTCCTATGCCTTTTTTTGTTTTTTCAGGGCTGAGGACCAAACTCAGGGGCCTTGTGCATGCTAGGCAAGTGCTCTGCCACTGAGCTAAATCTCCAACCCCCCATTTCAATATTCCTGACTGACAACTATGTTTGTTTTTAACCTCTCTCTTAAGCTAACTGGAGAAGCCGTAATAGTTGCCTTATTAATAACACCCCTAAAACCATTTTCATTTTCACATCTGTACGTATGTCATGAATCTCTTCTACTTTGAAAATTTCCTTTTAAAGATAGCCATTTTTGAAACTATAAAAATTAGCATTTTGAACATCATCACTGTTTTGGTCTTTTAAAAAGTTCTTCCTGGGCTGGAGCTCAGTGGTTATGGCACTTGCCTGGCATGCTTGAGTCCACAGGTTCAAACCCCAGCACCCACATATACAACTAAGTGTCAGAGCAACAAAAGTCATGTGAAAAACAAAATAAAAAAATTGATTCTGTCTCTCTCTTTCTCACTGTCCTTCTCTCTAAAAAAAAAAATGTTCATCCTACTTTGGTTTTATATTGCCTTTAATATTTTTATATAGCTTTTAAGTTGTCTTAAGTTTTCTGAAAAACATTGGGGTATAAATAAACCGAGAACATTAACATGCTTCACTTGATTACAGAACATGGTTACTCCTCTGCCTATTGTCATTGTTGGAAACCACAAAGCCCTGATTTGAATACATTTTTGAAAAGGAAAATCGGTAGCAAGATTCCTTGTGATTCCCATGCTACTTGTCACTACAGATACACAGGGATGAAACATAAAGTGATCCCTTTTCTATAAAAGACTTATGATGCACGCCGATTTTGATAGCTTTGTTCTAGGAAGTTGGGGGAAAGGAGGGAGCGACTAGTTTGAAATTGGCCCATTTTTAAAAACATCTGTTTAACCCAAGACAGAAAAAGTCTGAGTGGTTTTATAAAAAAATTTAGAGAGGTTGTTTTCTTTTTCAGTCTAAAAGAATAAAAAGAATGCTTCCTTTTCGTCAAGGTAGAATTTAAACGGCTCATTGGTGGGAAACACAAGGCTACTCTGGACTGAGGTGAGGGCAGCCAGGCTGGGGACGTTGTCCACCTCAGCCCCTAAACACCTGGCAGTGCTTCCCAGCATACCTGTAGCCATTCACAGCATGTGAGCTAGGAAGCCCTCCCTCGGGAGGCTTGGTTGATGAGTGCAGCCCTAAAATTTATGGCATGCCATGTTCTTCCCTCCTGCTGTTCAGCTGCTGAGCCATGCCACGTATTTTTGGTTTTACCACAATCCCCTTTTTCATGGTATCAATCCTTGGATGATTTGAGTAAGTTCAACTACTATAATAAACAGAAACAAGATGCATCAGCTGAAATAAAATACAACTTTCTTCCTGAGGCCTAGATGAGTCCAGCCAAGTGTTCCAGGATGGTGACGCCCTTTGCCATCTCCTGGCTCCACCAGAGGGTCCTCATCAACAGCTCAACTCTCTAAGCTGTGTTTTTCACAGTTTTCCCCCTAAGGTGTCCTTTGATTGTTCATGCGCTATACCCTACCGAATATTTAGCAGGAATTTCAATAATATGAAAGCTACGCAATAATATTGAAAAATGTGTATGAAAGGGTTTGAGATTTTGATTTCTTTTCTCTTCAGAATGTTCTTTACCTCTCAAATCAGGAAAAAAGGAAAAACTAAAATTAGCAACAAAAGAAAGGACTTTGGTAACATTTCAAAACATCTTTTTAGTTTAAGTTCTTAAAATGTCTTCTTTTTGCTATGAAGTAAAGAATTATATTCTAAAGGATCAATTTTAAAATCAGGAATTGTTATTTACTTGTTCTATGTTTTATGTTGTACTGGGTCCTATAATGAGTACAGAGGCAAAAGACAGGGTCATTGACCTAAATGAGTTTTATAAGGAAACCCATTAGCTCATGGTGGCATTCTCCAATTAGGTTAATAAGGGGCAATTTCTACATGGAGAAAACGTAGTGAAACTTCTGAGTCCCTCTTTTACTCACCTACTCTATAACTTGCTCTTCCCTAAGAGATTTCCAACTCTAACCCACATTGGCTTGAGGACAAGGACCTTCTTAATCCATGCCTAAAGCTGTGTGATCCAATTATGGCTATAATTGGTCCCTTGCTTCCCTATAAGCCCAGTGAGATCCACCTGGAACAAACACAGATATATCTAACTAGATCTGACAAAAATTATAATTTACTCCTCTTTGACTTTTTCCTATAGCTGCCTGGCATTCCTGGCCTATCCCATTTGATGGTGTAAAGTCCTAAACAGTCTACAAGACCTTTTTAATTTATGACACCAGTTGCAAGTTTAGTGGATCTTCAAGACCACCTCCAGGTTCAATAGTTCCCTGAAAGAGAATTCACTCACGGAACTCAATGAAAGCAGTTATACCCACCACTATGGTTTCTTACAGATTAAAATCAACAGAAGAAAAAGACACAGGGGGGGAAACCCAGGAAAGTTTAAAACGTGGATCTTCCAGTTGTTCTCTCTCAGTGGAGTCAGAGTCAGCACTGACTTTCCTGGCAGTGATGTGTGAAATACGTGCAGAGCTTTGCCAACCGGGGTGCTCACCTGAGTTTTCACGTCCGGAGTTTTACTGGGGCTCAGTCACATAGATGTAGTCAATTGCTTATGTGCAGACCTTTATCATCCAGCCCCTCCAAAGGTAAAACAGATATGATGTGACCCAAAGCCCTACCACACATCATATCCTTAGACCATCTGGTGTGGCCCAAGGCCCCCATGTAAACAAAGGCCCTCTTGTTAGGCAGGACATTTAAGTGACCTTGAGGTCATCCCCTGGAAGCCAGGACCAGGGGCCAAACCTCTCCTTGGTAAGATCAATTCTTTCCTACACATGAAGGCAGAAGCACCCTTTCCTTCAGCAGTCAGGAACTTCTCTGAGCTGGTCACGGGAGACGAATTCAGACAGCCACAAATCCCTTTTCTCTCCATGAAAGCCTGACTTCCAGTTTGGATTCTTGCTAAGGGTTCCATCTTCCTTAGGAAAGACATGACCTACTGCTCTAGGGTTGGGTGTTCTTCTAATAGCTCAACAGGAAAACTACATCAGGGGCTGGAGAGGTGGCTAAGCAGTAAAGCACTTACCTGGCATGCACAAGGACCAGGGTATGAACCCCAGCACCACATACACAACTAAGCGTTGGAAAAACATGAATCAGATGAAGAAACAAATAAAATTGATTCTCTTTCTCTCTCACTTTCTCCCTCTCTTTTTTTAAAAAAAGGTGTCATCAAAGAGAGCCTACACTTTAAAGAAAGAAAAGAAAAACTACATTAGTTAGCATCCAACAGAACTGATCCCAAAGCCCACTGTACACCAGAGGTGCAGAAGAAAACACATTTGTCACAACATACCATTGGAAAGAGAAATCTTTCCACTGCTTCTATTCAGTCCACCCTGGTCCTTAGGCTCCCATCTCTCTGTGGGACTTTGGAGTGCTCAGACAGGAACAGCAGATTTCCGCAGGTGACAGGTGGTCTCAGCTGAGAGGGTATCTTAGTCTGAACTGCCCCACCAACCGCAGAACCTGAAACAGAGGCTTGTAAGAAGATGGTTTATTTTTGGAAGTGGTTGCAAAAGGGAGGGAGAGGAGCTGGGAAAAGTCAAGCATCCTGGCAAGAGGATCATCACTGGAGAACTGAGGCCAGAGGGTCCTGCTAGGGCCCTGCGGAGAGCAATGCAGTATGTGGTCAGCACTGTGTGCTCTAAACACGGAAGGGCTGTCCACACAGTGCTTCCCGCTCTCTTCGGGGAGAGGGGTTTGCTCCCTGCAGTGTGAACTCCCTGGTGATTCTGGGTCTGCACTAGTGCGTGGCTGAAGTGCTTCTCACAGTGGTGTCAGAGTAGCCCAGAGCAGAAGGCAAGAGACACGAGGCTCTGCGGGCATGGGATCCTGTTGCGTTGGCTGGAGCAGAATGGTGAGCCAAGAGTTGTCTGATAGGGGGAGGGGCCAGAGCAGCAGCTCCAGGGAGTGTGTTCCGAGTCTCTTCTTCTCTGTGATGGTCCCTCCTCCCACTACCATCTTCAGGTTGAGTATTTCTCATCTGGGAGTCTGGGAGAGAAAAACAACTGGACATTCAGGGAGACCCAGGACCTACAGGGAGAAGTAGGTCAGACAGGCTGAGTGTGAAATAGCTGAGGGACGGCAGCACAGGATTGGGCAAGAGGAAATAGTCAGTTAATAGACTTGGAGGTTATTCATTGTCTGCCACAGAATGGGCATGTTATAATGAAAAGAGATTTATTTTGGCTTGTGATTCTGGTCCAAGGTTGAGGGACTACACCTAGAGATTTCCCTCTTGATGGCAGAGAGCCAAAGCAGAGCAGGGCATCAGGTGGTGATGGACAGGGAGCAGTCTCTGTGTTCTGCACCCTCTCTCTCCCTCTTCTTCTTCTTCTTTTTTAGAGTCAATGTTTATTGAGTTTTTCACATGGCTTTCATTGCTCTGACACCTAGTGGAACCCGCCCACTTGCACAAGCCAGACAAGCACCCCAACTGCCGAGCCACTGCTCCAGCCCCTCTCTCCTTCTTCTTAAAAAGCCACCAGTATTCCATCATGGGAGCTCCACCTTGATGACATTATCCAATCCTAATCGCCTCCCAAAGGCCCTGGCTTCAAATACCATAGTAGGATTGTTTCCACTATCTTAACATCTCATGATGGGGATTATTAAATTCCAATATGAGTTCTAAAGGAGAAAATCATATTTAAATCAAAGCATTCCTTCATTCAAAACTGTATGACTAGGGCTGGAGCAGTGGCTCAGCAGTAGAGCACTTGCCTGGCATGCATGAGGACCTGGGTTGAAACCCCAGCACCACATACATAACTAAGTGTCAGAAGAAGAAACCAGAGAAAAACATAAATAAAATTTATTCTTTCTTTCTCCCTCTGTCTCTTAAAAAATAAGAAAGAAAAAACTATGAGTATTTGCTACATGTGAAGCATCAGTTACACAGGAGAGTGAAATTGGCAGATGGGGAGGGTTTGAGAATGAGTGAGAAAGAGGCAAGAGAAGGAATTTTAGGGATTGTCCAAGGCTAGGGATGGGGATGAGAAAGAGCCGTCAATATACAAAGCCGTGGAGTGATTAGAGAAGCAGGAAACTAAAAGGAAGCCACGGGAGGCATTTAAAGGGTGTCCACAGTACGGAACCCATAGCGACTCAACACGGAAAAAGAAAAATTTGATTTAAGGAAGAAATTTTAGGAGGTGTCATTTTTAAGGCAGACTTGAACTCCCTCTGCTAAATCTTTTATGATATTGTTTCTGTAAAATATGATGCTTTGTGAAAACAAAGCATTTTATGACACGTTGTAATACAGTGCCATTCACGTCTACTGGATTAAAGATTTTCCGGTCAAGGAAGAGAAAGAAACCTCTGGTTATCTAAGAAAGGAAGCTCTTCTTACAAAATGAAACTACCAGCAAAAGAGTCTCTCATTTCCAAAATTGCTAATAAAAGAAAAACATACTTGTCAAGCACCAAACATAATAGCATTTTGTTTTTATTGTTTTTTTTTAATTGTAATCTGTCCTTACAGGCAACCGGAGCCGTGGCAAATAAAATTAACAAAGTGGAAAACTGAAACTGCCATAAGACCCTGAGACTCTATTTTGTGATCTATCAAAATTGGAAGTGCTCTCTCTCTCTCTCTCTCTCTCTCTGTCTCTCCAGGACAGAGCTTTCATTAGTTATTATTGTCTTTAGTGTTTATGAAATGGGACTGAAGTTTCAGGACACTCTGAGACAGACTGGCCAAAAGAATGCTACTACTATCTTATCCTTTCCAACAAAATTCAGAGCCAAGTGTCCCCCAAGTCATCTGTGCTGCGCTTGCCCTCTGCTTGAAGGTGAGAGTCCTAATAGCCCAGAGTTCCAGAAACAGCAAAGGGGGCTGGTGGGGACAGCCTGGGGCTGGTGGGGACAACCTGGGTCTGCCTACTCCAGGCCACTGGTTCTGTCAATATGAGCAGGTGATTGTTGCAGGAAGCACAAGGGTTTTGGCCTTTTTTTATTGCTTTCCTCAGGGCATAAAATGTGAACTAAAAGGAACATCCAGTTATAACTCCTAGAGACAATGATGATGAGATATTTTCTTTAGTAGAAATATTTAAAAATAAGCAGCACAATATTTTTACAGAGAAACTTTTATAGGAAATCATGAATATCAAAATTAGGGTTCTATGTAACAATGCCACAGTCTGTGCTCTGGGAAGGTACCATGGATACTGGCAATGCTGCTGCAAAACAGGTCACACTGAACACCCATAGCACAATATAACATAACATACATGCATATTATACAATATTTCATATTAATACCATTAATTATATTTGTAGTTATGTTTGTATTTTATTTATATTAAACACTATGTGTAAATTATAGAATTATATTTAATTTAGTTAGCAATATGTTGATTATTAATATAATAATCATTACCTATATTTAATTAGCTGATTGTTATGGTTTAGATATGAGGTGCCCTCCAAAAGCTTATGTGTGAGACAATGCAAGAGGGTTTAGAGGTGAAATGATTGGGTTATGAGAGCCTAAACCCAATCAGTGAATTAATCCCCTGCTAGGGACCAACTGGGTAATAACTAGAGCCGGAGGGGTGTGTCTAGAGGAAGTGGGTCTTAGGGGATACTTATTTTGTCCCTGGAGAGTGGAATGTCTGTCTGTCTCTCTCCTTCCTAATGTGATGTTCCAAGCCACTTTCCTCAGCCACATGCACTGCCTCACCTTGGTCACTGAGGAATGGAGCTGGCCATCTCCAGACTGAGACCTCTGAGATTGTGAGCCCCCAAATAAACTTTTCCTCCTCTAATTGTTCTTCTCAGGTCTTTTAGTTACAGCAGCAAAAAAGCTAACTAAAACATTGACCGAAAGTTTCACTTAAGGGGGAGAAATACTGAAATAGATACACATGTATCATCTTTTAATGGGTAACATACAAGCGTACATTTACTTTGCCGATTGTTCAATTCAGTGTCAAAGCATTCCCTTGGCTGTTATGTGCTGATTTGTGAACTGCCATCTTCCTTGCATAAATCATGTCCATCATGCATCTTTTTGTGATTTACAGTTTCCTTTCTTGAAGTAGAAGCCAGAACTTAAAGATACCTTTACAATAATCTGAATACAGAAAGTTTATAAATTTGGCCTGCCTACTCCAAAATTTTAGAATCAATTTGACCATTCCCAATATTTTTTTTTAGTGCCTCAGTTTTAACATTGTAGGATGGGAATTCTATTCCAAAAAAATTATAAAGATGGAAAAGTTTATACATTAAGATGCTCTATGCATCATCATTAATATTAGTGAAAAAAAATTCATGTGTCTTAAGTAAAAGTAGTATCTGCCCAATCAAGGGAATAGTATAGAGTCATTTAGAATTTTACAGTTTTACAGAATGTCATAGGAAGTGCTCATTGCAAAACAATTGAAAAATTAAAATTATACATGTAGTGATTAAAATTATTTTATAGTATATACTAAAAAATCACAAAGATTCAATTATGTATTTAACGGAAGTGTTTGCTAGATTTTTAAGTGATTTTCTCCCTTCTACGTTGTTTTCCTATTTCTTTTATAATAAAGATAAAAAAAATTTTGAAATAGTATCTTATCTTTCCTGAGTACTTTTCATCTTGTAAATGTCCTTCATAAATTGTATATCTGCTTTAGAAATGCTACAATCCTATATGATAAATAAATAGGAAATATTAGTCCTGATACTCAGAAGAAACTAAGGCTTACTGATTTTTTTAAGTTTCTTCGAAATTTCTCTTTGTATGCTGATGCACAAAGACTAAATTTTTAAATGTCATGAAACTTCACATTAAATGAAAACTATGTCTACAAATCCCTGTGATTATACTTATGTCCATGAGAACCATTTAGATTATCACCAAACAGGAAATGGAATAATCTTATTAATAACCACCAATTTCAGTGTTAAGACTTTTACGAAAGGGCTGGAGTGATGGCTCAGTGGTTACAGTGCTTGCCTGGCATGCACAAGAACACGAATTCAAACCCCAGCACCACGTACACAACTAAGTGTCAGTGCAACGAAAACCATGTGAAAACTCAATAAAAATTTATTCTGTTTGTCCGTCTGTCTGTCTCTCTCTCTCTTTGTAAAAGACTTTTACAAAAGCAGAGAACAATTTTCATTTTTTTTTCAGGGCCAGGGTTTGAACTCAGGAGCTCATGCATGCTGGGCCAGTGTTCTACCACTGATCTACACCCTCAGCTGCATACAGCATCCTCCTAACAAATGGTTCAACATTTGGGGGCTCTCCTATATCTTAGTTCACTAAATGTGCACAACTTTGATGATGAGTATAATTATTCCCATTTAATAAATGAGGTAGCTGAGGCTCAGACAGCTTAGGCAATTGTCCAAAGGCTATACAGCTAGTAAGTAGTGCTTTTGACTTGACGCTAGGTTGTTTGACTCCCAGATTATTCTGTTACACCACAGCTGTTCATCACAGCCCATAGCCTCTCCTCTCTTCTTCCAGGCAAACTACTAGCACATGGCCATCAATGATCCAGGCGTACTGCTCTCTCTTGAGGATGATTCCCCGTATAGCTCTGGTGGACCCCTTCCCGGCCATGCTTCTGGCACTGGGAAAACACTGACAGAGAAGAGGTGAACCAGCAGCACCTCCTGTTGACTCATGGCTCAGGGCTTGGGGATATGAACTAGTGGCTCCAAGACCACTATGGCCTTTCTTTTGCTACCAGCCTTTTAGATAATCTACACATTATCTCTTTATTATTCAGGACCTTCTTCACTGAGGTCTCACTAGCAGTGTACACTAAGCCTTAAAATTGTCTCAATTATAAAAGTTAATTACTGGATTGGAGTGGTGGCTCACTGGTTACCACACTTGCCTGGAATGTGCAAGGATGTGGGTTCAAACCCCAGCACTATGTGCACAATAAAGTGTTGGAGTAAAGTAAGTCACATGAAAAACTAAAAAAAAATTGATTCTTTCTTTCTCTCTCTCTCTCACTGTCCCTCTATCATTAAAAAAAAGTTAATTAATAATGATAATTATATAATTACTAGATACTAATTCAGAGTTAAGTCTAAAATTTAAATGTTTAGTAATAAAACAATATTTTCTCATAAGTGAAACAACCAAATACATATATATACACATTTATATATACTATACATATGTAATGTACACATACGTAGGACATATATACACACACATAAGTATATACATATGAAAACTTTACTCATGGGAGCAGAGAGTATCATGATGGTTACTGGGGGCTGAGGGGTGGAGGTATGTTGGGGAGATGTTGGTCAAGACAAAAGAAAAATTTCCTTTGTTCCTTTCACTCACATCCCATTAGCTGAAACTTGGCCACACAATACCACCTAGGTACAGGAAGGCTGGCAAGTGCAGTCTTTAACTGGGCTTCTATAAGCCCAGCTAAAAACAGATTCATTTTTTTGTAAGATGATAATTGATGTTGAGTGTTAGAAATAAAATTATTAAAAATCCTGAGGTGCTATAAGAAAATCAAACATGTGTACAGAAGTGGGTGAGCAAGACAGACTTTCCTTCTGCAGAAGGGTGCACTCACAGAGGGGATCTGATGAGCAAGCACACTTGAGTGGGCATTCCACCTGCTTATATCTCCAACCTGCACAATCCTACCCTTCACTCTGATTGGAGGAGCTCAGGGGTACAATCTGCATGATTGGTTAACGTAAAATTGGGGTGAGTATAGAAAAGAGCTATGGGTGTAGTGGGATAAGGAGTTTAAAAATGGATCATCTAGGACCGGAAGTTTCCCGACCTAGAATGGCTTCCTTTTTTATGCAAACCTTAAGACTACATTCTGAAAATGGACCATCAGAATTCTTATTTCTCACAAATCCCCCCTTTTTCTTTTCTTTCTTTTTTTTTAAGAGAGAGGGACAGTGAGAGAGACAGAAAAAGAGAGAAATAACTTTATTTAGTTTTTCACATGGCCTTAGTTGCTCCAACACTTAGTTGTGTACGTGGTGCTGGGGTTTGAACCCAAGTCCTCATGCTTGCCAGGCATGCGCTGAAACCACTGAGCCACCGCTCCAGCCCCCCCTTTTTCTTTTTATACCTTTAGTACCATTTTTATTACACCCTCTGATATTCCCTTTGTCCTAGATATATTAACTTTTTGAGGTGAAAATAAGCCATGGTTATGAGTTCTCCCCTTTTTAGCAGTTTGCGTAGCCATCCCAGTGATCAGGAGCACTTGGTAAGTTCAGTTCAGTTGAATCTTGGTTGATTTCCAGATCTTGTTTAAAATCAGGTCTCCAGGCTGCAAGGGGTGAATTGCAAATTCTAGAAGGGAGGGGAGAGCTCAATAGCAGTTAGTTTTAACCTTACCAAAATAAAAAGGTGATTCAGAACACATTTGTGTTTTAGGCACTTCTGTCTTGGAAACTTTTCTTTATAGCTTTAGCCTTAATTACTTTTGGTGGGGCTGACCCAAGTATAGATCATAAATTGCACCAAAAGAATCATTGTTTTTTAAATGTCTATGATGGTTGTAGTTTGATTATAAGTCTCCTACCATGTGTTTAAAACCAAGTCAGTCAAAACTGACCTTGTTCCTGTCTTTGCTAAAGATCGGCTGAGATTTGCCAGCGTTACTCTTGGGGAACTTGTGAAAAGCCTCTTGGCTCTTCTGCCAATTGGGCCATCTGCCAGGATAGATCAGGGTCTTATTGACCACCAGTGACTTCCCTTGGAAGCATCAAGGACATTTGCCCTTCTTCAAAGATCCATTCTCCTCTTGCATAATGCACACTGGTTGGCTTTCTGTTCCCTAGGGTCATTTGATCCCCAAGGAGGTCATGTTACCCAGAGTTGGCAAGCCTGTAGAGAAGTCGCCTGAGTTTTAGCTGACCAAAAATGGCAAGGCCAAAATACTGACTATATTCCTTAGCCCTTCAACTTTCTTGACGCTGGTCTTCGTTTTAAACATCCAGCCAGCTGGTTTCATCAGTCTGAAGTAGGAGTATTGGGTTTTAACTTTAATGTGTACAGTTTTGTAGTTACCCCTTTCATTTAATTAGGATGAGTAAGAGGACTAGAAAATAGCATTATATTTCATCTGTCCTATAGGGGATGGCTTAACTTAGGTTTTTCTGTTAGAAGTAGTACTAAATAGCTTTGAATCAAGAAACATAATTTCTATAATAATATTAATATGACTTTGGTGGCTATTTTATCTCCATAAAGATCCATAAATCTATCAGCTCAGGCACATGAGACCCTTTTTGAACTTCACTTTCTTTTAAAACTTCCTTACAACTTGCATATCTTTAATAATTAATTCTGTATATTGATTATTTTGAGAACTCAGAAATCTTTTTTTTTTTAAAGAGAGAGAGACAGTGAGAGAGAGAGGGAGAAGGAGAGAATCAATTGTATTTAGTTTTTCACATGGCTTTCATTGCTCCAACACTTAGCTGTGTACCTGGTGCTGGAGTTTGAACTTATGTCATTGCTCATGCCAGGTAAGCACAGTAACTGCCAAGCCACCGCTCCAGCTCTGAGATTACAGAAATCTTTATAACAAAAATTTATCCTTTGCAACTTTAAATGAGTTCAAGTTTAGCTAGTTTGTAGTAATCCTCACATAGAATAGGGTAAGAGACAGAGACTTATCTCAGGTAATGTAGGGGCTCTTGACAAATAGCACAATATTTGTACTTCTACAAGTTTCCATATTTTTAACCTTTAAGCAAATCAGATTCTACTTGTTACAGGTTATAATGGGATATCTAACCACAAAACATCAAATGACATAAATAGATCCCGAACCAAATTTATTGTTTCTATACAAGTCTGGAAAGAGGTTATCATTGTAGACAACTTTACTTTGGAAAACCAACTTGGTAAAGTGTTCTTCTAAGTTTTACACTTCAAAAGTTTTTTTTTTTTAAAGAGAGAGAGGGACAGTGAGAGAGACAGAGAGAAACAACTTTTATTTAGTTTTTCACATGGCCTGAATTGCTGCAACACTTAGTTGTATACGTAGTGCTGGGGTTTGAACCTGGGTCCTCGAGCTTGCCAGGCAAGTGCTGAAACCACTGAGCCACCGCTCCAGCCCCACCTCAAAAGATTTTTATATCTGGAAGGCATGAACACACCTAATCTACAAATAAGCCTGTAATTCCATCACATTTATATTGATGTCCGTATATTAACTAGGTTTAACCTTTGAAGAAAAATTTAGAATCCACAACGTGAGGTATTTACAATCATAGGTCTGCAATACTGACAAGAATCAAAGGACAAATTTAACTTTCTTTGGTTAAGAAACAGTGCTGAGGGGCTGGAGTGGTGGCTCAGCAGTTATGGCGCTTGCCTGGCATTCGTGACTATGCAGGGTCAAACCCCAGCACCATGTACACAACGAAATGTCCAAGGAATGAAAGTCACACGAAAAATTAAATAAAATTGTTTCTCTCTCTCTCTCTCTCTCTTTCTCTCTCTGTTCCTCTCTCTTTAAATAAATAAATAAAATTAATAAAAAAGAAACTGTCAATGATCAGAAATAGACTCATTATCTGGTATGTAAATGCATCTTATTTATATAACAATGAAATGTTTATATAGTTAAAGCAAACAGATATAAACTAGGCCTTAAAATGGCAGTGAGGCCCTCCTGCATCAAATATAGTGCATAAAAGAGAGCACTTATTTCTTATTCTGCCTATAGTCCAACTTCCCTTCTGCAGACTTACATAATACTTCACACATATTTAGGTATTAACTATATTGTAATAACTTAAACATATTTAATTAATTAATTATGAAGTAATTATTTAGAAGACTTTAAAACAGGTACAAGATTTACTTCCCTTATGATTTAGTTTTTCCTCATGTATTAGTTCTGGTAGCTTAATGGATTTCATTAGATTTTCTGTATAGACATTGATATTGCCTGAGAATAAAGATAGTTTTGCTTTTTCCTTTGAAATACAGATCTCTTTTATTTCCTTGTCAGATTTCACTAGTCAGATATAATGTCAAGTAGAAGTAGTAAGAAGGGATACTCTGTTCTGTACAAATATTTAACGTGACAATTTTGTGATCCATTGCTATGTAAAAGGAAATTGGTTACAAAACAGCATAGACCATATGCTTCTGTTTTGTTTTTAAAAATACATGCATGCATGCACTGTAAAATATGTGGAATTTTCTGTAATGAATAATATCTTTAACTTTAGTAATAAAAAGTTTTAGTTATGATAATTGCTAGCTGAGAGCATTTTGAATGACCTATTCCCTCCTTCAAAGTCTCTGAAGATTTCTATAGTTGTAAACTGAGTTGAAAAAATGGCTAAGGCATTCTTTATTAAAAAAAAAAGATTTAGTTTTTCCTAAATAAATAAACCTTTCATTAGGAATTATATTGATAGATAAGAACAGATCAATGTTGTAAGAAACCCTTGTTATATAGCATTACGTTATAGCAGCATATTAACCCTTGTTAAAGCAGACCTTAGGAGGAACCTTAAACAACTTTAACTGTGCAATTATATGTAACTTAAGCACACCCAGAGTTTTTAGGTTTACCCTACATAAACTTTCTGCAATTTACTTACTTAGATGCTCTATGGCTTGCTTACTCCCATACAAAATGCTTTTTTATCTGAAAACATTTTATTCTAATTTTCTTACCTATAACTTTCTTATCTCTTTCTCTCTCTCTCTCTCTTTTTTTTGACCCTTTCTTAAATCTACATTTTGAAGCAATCCTCATAAAATTTCTGAATTTTCCAATATTTTTCAAAATTTTAACATGTATCCCAGAGGACTATCTAAGGAAGCTTTCTGATTTTTCCCCCTCTGTTAACATCCTCTTTCTCTAAAGTAGAATTTTTATTTCTCATCCTATTTCCCCCATCAGGTATGGTCTTGTGTTCCTGAGTCCCAAGAGTTGTAGCTTATAACTTAACTCTTTAAGCGAGAGAGAGAGAGAGAGAGAATCAATTTTTATTGAGTTTCCATATGGCTTTTGTTGCTCTGACACTTAGTTGTGTACGTGGGTGCTGGGGTTTGAACCCATGTACTCATGCATGCTGGGCAAGCACCGTAACTGCTGAGCCACACTCCAGCCCCATAGCTTAACTCTTGAATGGAGGTTCCTTACGTCCCTCCTTCAGCTGCTCCCTCCATTTCCAGCTGGTTCCCCTACCAGGCTATCAGCACTGTGGATTGGGAGTTTGCAAACTTACTTCATGTCCCAGACATGCCTCAGGTACACTCACGTAACCGCCAGGATGTCACAACCACCAAGGAAGCTCTAATTTCTTAAACCCTGAAATTTTCCTACCATTGGTCCATGCACAACGTTCCCTGGTCCCCGCAGTACTTGCTTGTGCCCTCTCCCTGCATTGCTGATCCAGTTATGATCCACCTCAGATCCTTTGTCAGTAGAGAGCTCACAGTGCCCTCCTCTACTCTGCAGCCACCACAACAAGGCAGTGGGATGCGGCTCCTCTAAGAAGGGGGTGATCCTGTGAGCCCCCCAGACAATGTATGGAGCACTATCTTTGGTTCCAAATTTTTAGAAATAAAATTATTTAAAAATTCCAAGGTGCTGTAAGAAAATCAAGCATGTGCACAGAGGAGGGTGAGCAAGACAGACTTTCCTTCTGCAGAAGGTGCACTCACAGAGGGGATCCCACGAGCAAGCGCACTTGAGCAGGCAGTCCTCCTGCTTATATCTCTAGCCTGATGCAATCCTACCCTTCACTCTGATTGGAGGAGCTCAAGGGTACAATCTGCGAAATTGGCTAATGTAAAATTGGGGTGGGTATAGAAAAGAACTATGTGTAATGGGATATCTGATAAGGAGTTTTAAAACAGATTATCTCTGACCACGTGGTTCCCGACCTAAGAAGCTTACTTTTATATGCAAACTTAAGACTGCATTCTGAAAATGACCAACAGACTTATTTCTCACATGAGGGATAACTAGCAATCATCAGTCCATGGATACAGCTCAACATACAACTCAATCATTTCCATTGCTACAAAAGAGTGCATAGCATAGAATATTCCTCTTAAAGATCATTCAGCTTTTTTCCAATTTTACTTTGCCACTGCAAACAATGCAGCAGTGTCTCTTTAGCTATACATATCCCATTCATATACATTATATGCAGGTGATTTTTATTTATCTTTCAGGAATAGTCTCCAATATGGAATTAATGGAGTTGAAGCATAAATGTATTTTAAAATTTTATGGGGGGTTCTGCTTCTAGTGTGCCCCACTATCTAAGCCCAATATGGTCTCGTTCTTGCTTATTACAACTTCAAACTCCAGCCAAAACATAAAAAGCAACAACATAAATACTCTAAAATAAAGTAAACAATAGCATTGGAAAGGTTGTCTTCACAAAAGACAGTCTAAACTTGAAGAAGCAACACTCAAGGGAATGAGTTTCCCAATTATCCTCTGCTTCTCTTGTACAACTTTGTGCAGAGAGCAGGAGGCAGTCATGAAGATGGCTAAAACTCCTACAGAAAACTCATCTTTCTAAGCCAAAATTAAAGGGAATAGAGATCCTCATGTGCTATGGAGAGTGGAAGAGAATTGGAGAGGAGAAGACTGGAGGTAGGAACTTTCCAAATCTGTGCATCAACTTGTACAAGTCTCTGGCTCCCCCTCACTCTGGGGGTTCAGATCCAAAGAAATACAATATAGGCTTTGAGAAATGGACTAGTATTGAGAGCATGGTCTACACTATTTATAGTCTAGACCTAACCAGTTAGATCACATGCTAAAATAAACAAGGAAAAAGTCAGTCCTCTCCTGAGAATTCTAATAGGACCCAGAGTTTACCCATTCAACATTTACACTATGTAGGATACAAAATTATTCAGGTAGGTGTGACCAGTTTTTCAGGGAAAAGATAACAGAAGCCAACTTCAAGATGGCTTTAAAGCAATAACTGTGACTACGCTCCACCAGCATCCGCATAAGGTAAATACCCTTGAAGTGAATAGAAATATGGAAGCCCTGAACAGAGAAGTAGAAGCTACATAAAGGAACCAATTAGTTTAGAACAGAAAAATCCAATTGCTGAAATAAAGAATTCACTGGATATGCTCAATAGTAGGATGAAGGGAACAAATCAGTGAAAAATCAGTGAACTTGAAGATGGATCAATAGAATTTATGTCATCTGAAAAGCAGTTAGAAAAAAAGGTGGAAAAATAAACAGAGCCAGGCCTGGTGGCACACACCTGTAGTTCCAGCTACTCTGGAGGCTGAGGCAGGAGGAACACGAGTTTGAAACTAGCCTCAGCAACTGAGACCTGTCTCAAACTAAAAAAAATTAAAAGGACCGGAAGTGTAGCTCAGTGGTAAAGCACCCTTGAGTTTAATCCCTTGTGTGTGTGTGTGTGTGTGTGTGTGTATACATACATATGCATACCCCCCACACACAAACATGAAAAAGAAAGAGAAAGAAAGAAAGAAAACAAGCAAACAGAAAAAGACTTCTAAGCGTGTGGTAATCGTGATGATTGAGCTTAATGTGTGAACTTGCCTGAGCTAAGGGGTGCCCTGATAGCTGTTACAACATTGTTTTGGGTATTTCTATAAAGCTTTGTTTCTGGATGAGATTAGCATTTTAGTTGGTAGACTGGGTAAAGAAAACCATCCTCACCAAAGCAGGTGGGCATCAGTTAAGCCACTGAGGGACTGAATAGAACAAAAACGCAGAAGAAGGGCAAATTTGCTTCCTATTTGAATGTGGATGTCCATGTTCTGTTCTCCAGCATTGCTCCTTGTTCTGAAGCCCGAAGGCTTGAAATAGGGCTCACTGCAGTTGCTGCCATGGTTCTCAGGCCTTTGAACTTGGACTGAATTATTCCTGATTGACCAGCATGCAGACGGCAGAGAGCAGTTCCTGGCCTTCATAATTACATACTGCTAAGGGATAACAAGTAGGTAATAAAATAATAAAATCATAGAACAAGGTCCTACTATATTAATAATTACATTAAATATGAATGATCCAAATATGCCAATTAAAAGATAAATTGAATAAAAGATAAGATCAATTATATCATGAGAAACCTATTTTAAATTTGAATACATATACAAGTCCATCTAAAGAAAGCTAAATGACTATATTGTTATCAAATAAAGTAGATTTCAGAACAAGGGATAGTACAGCAATGAAATTGATATTATCATTATGTATAATGATAAAAAGATTAATTCACCAAGACAACATCATAATCGTAATTGTGTGTGCAACTACTAGCAGTTTCCAACAGCATGGAGCAAAAGCTGATGGAACTGCAAGAAGAAATTCAAATTGTAATGGACTTCAACACTCCTCTCAGTAGTTGTTAGAATGAGTAGCCAGAAACTGACCAAAAAATAGAAGACCTGCAAAACACTTGTTTTAGCAAGGAGCGTCCCTGTGTATGCTGTGCCTATTTCCTGCTGAGTTTTTTCTTCAAAGGTGATTTGAAGGACAAATGAGATTTGTGAAAAATCTTTGATACAAATGTCTGATAAGGGGACATACGGAAAATAGGAATGGGGTGGGGTTTGGGGCTGACTAGTTGTACAGCATTGAGGAATGCCCTGTTTCATTTCCCTGTAGCAAAATATCACCACTGAAGCCTCCAAAGTCTAATACCTGATTTCTGATCCTTTTACTGTCTGTTATAAATGTGTGATTTGAGGCAATAGCTGTTTTAGACTTCACAAGAACAATTTTAGGACAATTTTATTTAGGGGCTCTTGGTTTTAGAGGTCTTAGTCCATAGAGGGCTGGCTACATTCCTTGGGGCTCAAGGTGAGGTTTAACATTATGGTGGAAGTTATGGCTGTAGGAAGCAGAGAGAGAGACTCCACACCAGCTAAAAAAAAGTACCCCAATGGCACGCCCCCAACAACCCACCTTTCCAGCCACACCCTATCAGCATACAGTTAAACCCCATCATTAATTCACTGATTGGGTTAAGGCTCTTAGAACCCAATCATTTCACCTCAGCCTTCACATTATCACACACAAGCTTTTGGGGGACGCCTTTCCTCTAAAACATAACATTCCGCCACTGACCCTCAAAACCTCATGAGAATCTCACAATGCAAAATACAGTTAGTCCATTTGCAAGAGTCCCCATTTCTGATAAGTACCAAGATTGCCCAAAAGTCCAAGTCCAAAGTCTCCTCTGAGACTCAAGGTAACCCCTAAATGTCAACTCCTGTACAAAACCAAATCAAGTTATACAAGAGTCCAATATATAAAGGTACAAATTATACATTTCCTTTCAGAAAAAAAATACATGCATAGAAACAAAGGACAGGACCAAAGCAAGTCTGAAATCCAACTGGGCCAACAAGTCCTGTAGTTCCATGTCCAGCATCTGGAGCACACAGCATTGTGCAGTTCTGCCCCTATGGCTTTGCCAGTTATGCTCCACATGACCTCTCTGCTGACTTGGCTGTGTTCAGTTCCTGCAGCTTTCCTCAACCAATGTTCCATGGTACAGGGATTTCTTTCTTTCTCTCTCTCTCTCTCTCTCTCTCTTAAGAGACAGTTTAAGAGACAGAGAGAATCAATTTTTATTGAGTTTTTAACATGGCTTTCATTGCTCTGACACTAAGTTGTGTACGTGGGTGCTGGGTTTGAACCTGTGTACTTGTGCATGCCAGGCAAGCGCCTTAATCACCAAGCCACCACTCCAGCCCCAGTATAGGGATTTCTTGATCTTGGGGGTCTCTACTGCAGCTTTTGTTTCCTCCTCACATCAGCACATATCGCCCTCTCAGGGGCTGTGTGCAGGGACTCTAACCCTGTGGTACTTCGCCTGGCCTTCTGGCCTTCCTTTGAAATCTCAGTGGAAGCCTCCATAACCCCTTAACTCCAGCATCTTCAATCCTGCATAACCAGTACCACGTGGTTTCTGCCAAGGCCTGCTGCCATTTTGAGTGGTAGCTAAGCCTCCAGGGACTCTGGCTGCAGCAGCCTCTGACTGCCTGGCAGGCTGAGCACATTGGAAAACCTGTGTAGGCCCTTGGGCAAGAAGGATGCACCAGTGGTCTCTTTTAAAAGGAGTTTTTACTCCCTTGAGCCTGAGATGAATGTGGTCTTGCCAATTCCGGAGATGCCCTCCAGCCACTTTATTGTCTCTAGGCAAAGTCTTTAGAATTTCTTTACTGGCTGTAATATCTTTAACAATTGCAACTGCTTTAGCCCTAGTTTTACTTCCATATTTCAAGTCCAAATTTCTCAAATCTTTCTGCTCTGCTTTCTGCTCCTCGTTAGTATGATAAATTTGGCTAAAAGCTGCCAGCAATACCCATGCCCCTGCCTTCATACTATGCTGCTTAGAAATTCTTCCACCAGAGTAAGAAGTCCATTACTTTTAAAATTAGTTTCACAGAAGGTCTCTGGGCACGGGCAAAATGCAGACAACTTCTTAGCCAGAGCATAACACAAATGACCTCTAGTCCAATTTCCGATAGAGTCTTCCTTGGCTGAAAACTCGAGCCCTATCTACGCTGTGCACGGTCCGATCAGCACATTGGTCTTTTGAGCCCCGGCCAGAATGGCCCATTAAGCTCTTCTTACAACAATCTAAAGTATTTCTAGCTTGCACTGCCAAACATCTCAAAATTCCTCCTACAAATTCGAAAAAGCTCCAAAAGCTTCTAAGCAATATGGTCAGGTTAGTCACAGCAACGACCCCACTCCGTTATACCAATTTTTGTTTTAGTCAGCTGTTCCACTGCTGTGACTAAAAGACCCTGCAAGAACAATTTTAGGAGGAAGGTTTATTTGGGGGCTCATAATTTCATATAAAGTCAGCTCCATTCCTTGGGGCTTGAGGTAAGCCTGAACATCATGGTAGAAGGCATGGCTCTAAGGAACAGAGAGAGAAAGAGACTCTATACCAGATACAAAGGCACACCCCCAATGGCCTGCCTCCAGAGCCGCACCCTACCTGCCTCCATTTATCACCCTGTTAATTCCCGTGGGCAGATTAATTCACTGACTGTGTTAAGGCTGTCATAATCCAATCATTTCACCTCTCACATCTGAACTTTTGGGGAATACCTCACATCCAAACCATAGCACTGGAGATTGGACTTAAAAAAAAAAAACAACCAAAGTTGTCCAGTTTAGTGGTTTTTCAAAAGAAAGGAAGACTTCTTAAAAGGTAATTGATAGGTTCCTCACTTCTAGAGACAGAAGGTGCCAGGAACTTTTAGAGTACATTTTTTTCTCTAGCTTAAAAAAATAGCTGAGCATGGTGGCACACGCCTGTAATCCTAGCAGCTCAAAAGGCTGAGGCAAGAGGATCACAAGTTCAAAGCCAGCCTCATCAACTTAGTAAGGCCTTGAGTGAAAGGATTAAATCGGCACATGGAGACCAAAACCAATCATCAGAGATGGGTTCCCCCGTTTATTGTGGGTGTACAAGAGCATTTATAGGGGATTTTCATGGGAGTTGGGATAGTTAAGAGCAGAGGGCAGATGCTGATTGGTTCGCTGCCCCAAGGACAGTGGTGAAAGTAGGTCAGTGGGTGTATGTTTGTGCCTGTGGGAAGATTAGAGCTCAGAAGGTTAGAACTGGGAAGATTAGAACCAGGAAGAGAAGCTCGGGGAGGCGCCTTGATAACAAAGGGGGGTTATATTCCTCCCTTTTTTGTATTATATGTGGGAAAAGGGCGACGCTCGATCTGGCTACTTCCTGCTGGAAGGGGGCGTAGTGGGGGAGGGTCTGGGAGGAATACAGTTAAGAAACCCCATATGAGCACCAAAAAGGCAAATATTTCTTGTGGATTAAGGTCCGTAAAAGTTCCCTGGAACCATAGATCCTGTATTGTGTTCCACCAGTCGTCTATGTGTAGGTGGGTGGGATGAGCCAGGCGTCACGGTGGAGGGCCCTCAGGAATGTTCTCCATGAATCTTCCAACGCCAGTAGCTGGTAATCCCTGAGGAGAAGCTGGTTAAAAGTTTGATTAGTGATTTTTCCAACCTGGTTTTGAATGAATTTTGTGATACAGGGAAAGAAGTGGCAAGCAAGTAGAATGATGGATAATGGTCCTAGGGTTGACCAAGTCAGAAGGGGAGATTGAAGCCAGGGGGCAAATGGGGAGCTGTTATAGATGCTCCACAACATTGCTGCCAACTCATTTAGTTTGATAACGTTTTGTTCTACTAGGCCGGATTCATTGACATAATAACAGCATTCTTCCCTTAAAAATACGCAAGTGCCTCCCTTTTCTGCCGTGAGAAGATCTAATGCCCTGTGGTTTTGGAGGGTTACCTGGGCCAGAGAGGTGACCTGTTTCTGCAGGGAGGCCAAGGATGAGGCTGTGGATGTGAAGGCGCTTTTGAGTCGAGTGTTAATGTCCTCTACTGCCCATAAGGAGTGACCTAGTGTTCCTCCAGCGAGACCAGCACCAGCGAGGGAGGTTGTTAATGAGATTCCCACAAGTATAGGTAAAAAGGCTGCTCGTTTCATCCTTTGAGACGAGGAAATGAGGTATTGCAGTTCCGAACTGCTGTAAAGGTTCAGTTGTGGGATGATAGTAACTAGAAAGCAAGGGAAGGTGGAGCCACTATGAACAACATTAGTAAGGGTGCATTGCACAGAAAAAATGCCCTGGTTGGGAATAAGTAGTGCTGCTAAGAGCGATGTTACTTTGACGGGAAGCGTTAGAAGCTTTGATAAGGCCATGGGTTACATAAATGCAAATTGGGGGAGATAGGACAGTAGTAGGATCCTCTGGTTCCCATAGGGGAATGTTAGGAAGAGGGTCTGTAGCTTGACCCTGGGAATCAAAGACGTAGTTAGAAGCCTTGATGGGCACTGCAGCCAATAAAGGCCGGGTTAGAGATGCCCAAAGGAAGCAGTTAGCTGGACTGGCAGCTAGGAAAGTGTGATTAAGGAAGGTTA